>JAUUEB010517571.1:0-27390 GCA_032362205.1 Clione limacina | reverse complement strand
CTTAACAACAAACATTTCAACAAAGTCTTCAATTTCTTTTAATTCCACAAGATAACAACTTAACGTTAATCAAACAAAACGATCATCTAAGAGACAAAGACACAACAATCTTGTTTACATAACTCTTCATGACAAGAGACAAAGACACAACAATCTTATTTACATAACTCTTCACGACAAGAGACAAAGACACAACAATCTTGTTTACATAACTCTTGACGACACGAGATCACATCAGAAACAAATGTTATCTCTTAACAAATAAACATGTTCTGCTAATGAATAAACATTTCTCTTCATGAATAAACATTCTCTTTTTTCAATTATGAAAAGCTGTGAATTAATGATTGTTACAGGTCAGTCCAAGCGTCATTATCTTGGAAATAATTACAGGATACAAGAAACGTTATTTGTCTAATTTCATGGAATAACAAATTATGTTCCTAATATTTTTCTAAACAATTCGATTTAACTTTATATTGACCCAGGTCATTCTCGACAATGTATAATTATCGTGCATTGTGGTAAACAACTTAATATCGCAGAGAAAGAACAATCAAAATAATATTATCTTAAGTTAGAGACAAGGTACACAGAGGTGCAAGAATTTGTATTTTGTTCTTCTTTAATCACATATCAAACCTGGTGCTATTCATTATTCCACAAAGACTCATTTGTTTCGCTTGTTTTCTTACCCTGCCACACATTCTAAATACACAAGAAAAATACCTCAAATTCTTGCTGCTCGTTTGAAGGGAAAATTGTTCTTTAATCATAACAAAATAAGTTTGTTTATAATTGTTATTACTTCAGTCTGGAAGGGGATGACAAGATTGAAACAATGAGTATGCTTTGAGGATCTTGATATAAGATAGCTAACCCACCTGGTATGACATGAAATATGAGGAACATAATCAAGATAATCAACACCATCCCAATGTAGCTATGTAACGTCACAGTAAAACTTAATAAGACAGGCCCTAGCTAGGGTTACCGTGCAGCCCCATGCCGACTAACTCACGCTTGGAATGAGATGAAATATGAACGCTATAATTAAAGTAATGAACCTCATCTCCAGGTGTGCCGACATGTAGGTTCAAGGTAATACATTATAGAATAGACTCCAGCTAGGGTTACCGTGCATCCCCTCAACAACTACCCATCATGCATGAAATAGGAATTAAAACAATAATGTTTATCGACAACATTCTCCTGTAGCAGTATGCCTACATGCGTTTAATGGTGAACTCAATCCTTAATTATTTCTTTACTCATTGCATCAAACAAACTATGTTTTTTTGGAATTCTTTTGTACCTTTACCTTCAGAATAAGCTTATTATTTTTGTGAATGTTCCAATTGGAACTCGGTAAGCTTGCTCTAAATTGAAACACGGAGGAGACATAAAGGGAGAGGTGTGGAAGAGGAAGGAAAACGGATGGGAAAAAGAAATAAAATGCAAAGAAGAATGTGAAGGTGGATTAAATAGAAAGGAAATAAATAAAACGAAAAAAGAATGAGAGCAAACGAGAAACCAATTATAAAAGAAACAACGAAGAAAAAACTGTGGTGTTCTAATCAAGGCCAAATAGAGTTAAATATATGCTACACTGCTGACCATTTGCATGTGATTGGCAGACTTGACGTCAAAATTACAATTTCTGATTAAAAAAAATGAAAAGAAAGAATGCGAAGAGAAAGAATGTAATATTGGAAGATAAAATGAACAATAACAAATTCTGGCTAGCGGGATGAAAAAACGAGAAAGTTAGTGATTGTAATATTTGATGGTTTGTGAGTGAACGAATATGTTAGCTATCTAGTAAGATGGCGATTGTGTTTTTGGTACGTGAGTGAGTAAATAAAATAATATAAAAGTAGTAATGAAGCACAAGACCGGATTATTCTCTTTTGATTTATCATTATTTTTATTTGAAGGAAATCATTCAAATAAAAAGAAATCATAACGAATTTAAAGAATAATCTTTAAAACTGAAATTCTAAGTTATTGTATTAACTTCTGCATTTAACTTAGTGTCTTAGTAGATTTGGTTACGAAGTTGTGCAGAAACACTTGTAATTGTGTGTGTTAAATCGTTGTAACTGTGGCTGTATGTATTATCTGTTATTATGTCAAATCATATTCTGATGATATTTCTGGCTTATGGCCTAAAAAACGAATAAGCTTTGAAACTTTGAAAACTATGTTGTTAAGAACCTCGTAGGGAAAATGTTGATAACAAATGTATAAACATATTTTACAAATATATATGTCAGTCGGTAGACGATAACACAGATGTATAATCAGACAATATAAAGAAAGTAAGAAAGAAAGAAAGAAAGGAAACAAATTAGAGCTCTCAAAATTGCGGCCACAATGCTGTAAGTTATTAGACTGAAAAAACATCGCTTATTATTAGATCTAAGATTATTAGTAAAGAATTTAACTCTTGTTAAATAAGCGCGGAGACGAAAATAATTGATTATGTCCCTTCTAACGACAAAGAAAGCCGTCCCAAAATGTTGCTTTCAACAGCTTTCAATGATATTTTTTTGTAATTTAAGACGGGTTTTCTAGTTTAATGTTCACAAATTAGGTTTGTTAGTAAAAGATTATAGGAAACGTGTGTCCGTTGATGTGTTACTGGATATTATCAAACGTGTGTCCGTTGATGTGTTACTGGATATTATCAAACGTGTGTCCGTTGATGTGTTACTGGATATTATCAAACCTTCAGTCGTTAACTGGAATCAAATAAGAGTACGCTATAATTGGTTTAGTTATTTTATATACTCTGACGTTGAAACACATTCAAGATGTCCATGCAGTACAATTATCAAGTTTGTGATTGCCTCGGCAAAGAAAATTACATTAATGCAATTTCTTAATATTTACACAAAATCAATTACCCAATTTATCAACATTTATTGAAGATGTGAAAGGGATTTAAATAGGAAGTATACCAATTAAACCAACAATGTGAGCAATGAATCAAAACTATCATGTGCAGCTGCAACTTATTTCTGGAAACACATTTTTCACATTAGTTGCGCACTAAACAACCCAATAATTAACGTGATTATATATTCTTTGTTTGCTAGATTTGTTGCGCTACGTGTTTCGTAACACAAAGTTATATATAAAAACAATCTCATATTAACGTCAGTAGATAGATAACAAGTGGCAAGTAGATTTGGAGGAAACATGCGGAACTGGTGCGACTCAAACCTAGGCAATGGACATGCAAGTCAGAGATGTTGTCTGTACGGGATCAGGCTCCAATGTGTATGTAATTTGGGTATTTTACAGGACAAAAATTGCAATGGAGCAACAGCATAAAATAATGTAAAAATAATTCACGTGCGATTAGGTCGCCTAACAAATACAATATGATAAATGCCAAGTAACAGCTACAAGTTACCGTAACGAATGCTTTTAAGGTTTGTTTGACCTTACTTAAAGAAGCTTACAAACAAACAAACAAATGCATGTACTCACTGACTGCTTCGATCACATCTGCTAACAAGACGCCGTCTGCAATATCCTTCTGAAGGTCGATGATATGTCGCTTGTTTCGCGCCTTTTCGAGATAGTGATTGGCCCACTCTGTGTAAATCTATCGATACAAAATAAGAAACAAAAATGAATAATTTATATTTGTAAATATACGTAAATGACAAACGCTTAAACAAAATGAACAATGAATAACAGTTGAGCCGCTTATTGTCATTTCTGTTTCATGTAACATACTTCTTTTTTACTACAAACTCAACATAAGTACAACACTTTCGTGTACAAAGAATGAACACACCTACGAGAGAGTTGTAATAAAATAACAAGAGTCCCGGCTGCATAGTTCTACTGGGATACAAGACATTACATCTAGAGCTCTCTTGCTCAGCTTGTATACACACACAAAACAAATATACGGAGGACACAATATAACAAGATTAATATTGTACACATAAACATTTTTTTTTTTACTGATTTAAGGTAGTGCCCAGTAATATCCCAATTCGGTTAATGTCATATACCCTTCATGATCACACAATATACTTAAGTGCATATACAAAGCTTTGGCTGATGATCATTTTTGGTAAGTTTAAATATTTAAAAAATGAATGCATATAGACACGATAAAACTGTGTGGTGAAAGTCGAGGTGTTAAGACGAATTTGTAATATTTCAGGGTGGTTTGGGTGCGGTGGTTCAAACCCGACTGTTTGTGTGTAAAGAGAGGAAAAAGACTGTTTGAAACAGTGTAAGAGGGCGCTATTGCTTACAGTAATTACGTCAATAATGAGCAGTGTTGTGGTCGAGTAGACTAGTATACTACTAAAGTAGAACTCGGTAGCAGTCTACTCTACTCGAGTAGCCGCATGATCCTTTAATCCTTTTGCGTTCTATTTTTGATCATTTTTTCTTCAACTGTGATCATGTTTGAATACATTTTACTTTGTACACAATTGTTTAATACATTTTTTTAAAAATTTGTTACATGATAATGTAAATAATGCAGTAAACTTTCAATTTTTAACCTTTAAATTTATTCATTCAATGATTACAATTTTTGTGACTACTCGAAAACTACCCGAGTAGAGTAGCTACTCTACTCAAGTATTTACCCTTAGCTTTTTCGAGTAGCTACTCTACTCTACTCTACTCTACTCGAGTAGTTGAAAATGTCAAAACTACTCTACTCTGTTCAAGTAGTCCATTGAACTACTCGACCACAACACTGACAATGTGTACGTCCATAAATCCCCATATCGTTCAATTTAATGACAGGATAAAGCACTTAATTCTCTTGGAGACGTACTGTAGACACATAGAAACAAGATCCCGTGTGTATCATGGACACGTTGAGTACTCTTTGGTCGCTGGAAATTATAGGAGCACTATATTATAAAACTACAAGTAAAGATATGATTCAAAAACAGAACTTACCTCAACTTATAGTCACTCTAGTAATAATATTAAATCATATCTGATTAGATAATATGATATTTGGTGAATGAGGGGGGGGGGGCACCAATCTTTTTCAACAACAAAAATAAATATATAATATGTGAAAACAGTCATTAACTGGACTTATAGTAGGAGGTGGATGATCAGTAATCATATTAAGTTATTCTCTCTGTATGGTTGTTAATTTTATTTTCTATGTTCTGCGCTTTGAGCACTTTAAAAAGATGTAAATGCGCATTATAAATGCTGTTTATTATCCTTATTTTTACTAGAAGATGCCCCGTTCTCCGAACGTGTAAGAAAGATTTGCCAATTAGGACATGGGGTGACAGTATTATTTAATATTTCTTTTACATAAACCAATTGACACAAAAACGCCGGAACGGAAAACGCAACAACGACGGCTCAATTTTTTTTATCTTCAATAACGCAAAAATTAGGCTTTAAATCAGAAAATCAATATTGCTACATGATCAGCAACACATAAAACTATAAGAAAAGTATCACTTGTCGATCTGAAACCTCCTAGAAAAACGTGTATAGACCCTCCGTTTTTGACTTTCCTAGCTCCATTATTTATAATAAGATTATAATTAATCGTACATCAAATAAGGACATCTTGACGTACATACAGTAAAGAAATATTGCACTTTGAAGTTAGAAGCTTGAATTAATCGAAAGATTTTCATTCCACGAAAATAATATTGATTACAAACTGAGCAAATGTAGCTCATCCATTCTTAGGAGATTTAAATATCGATGACCTTACGTTTAGCCAATTTGTCCACATTACACGTCTCTTAATGTGTCATTCCTCACATTATTTATTCATGAAAGAGAATGAAAACGGAAGGAATAAAGATAATTTGTCTTTAATCCAATGCTCGTTCCATTATAAAGTATTACACTTCTTGTTGCATTTATATACATTTTTTGTTTGTTTTTTAGTTCGTTTGCTTTAGCTCAAGCGCAGTCAATACTTAAAGCTGGTTGAATTTTGAATAAGTGTTCTGCTTATAACACACTCGTGTTTGGGACCACATATTTGCTAAACGATTTTGGTGCTTAACTTCAACCAGAGAGTGGGTGGCAACTATCCATCTTGAAGGTTCCATTTACTATGTTTGCGCATTTCCTATTTCTGCGAAATAAATTGTTTCCTTTGTGAAAAAGATTAACTTCCTTGTCTTTCTTAAGTTTTTTGTTGCTTTAAGTTTTATTTTTGTTATTTTTCCTGTTTCAAAATACTTGTGTTTAGTTTGAATATTTCGTATGAGTTTAATCATTTGGATGATTTGTTTTCAATCTTATTGAAATTATTGTTAATACGTCGTATGTCGATTAACAATTACGTCAAAAAATCATCAACATGTCAAGCATCGCATACCTGGCTTAAAGCATCCAGTATTGTCATTGAGTTTAATCGTTGTTTAAAGCTTTGTCTCACGTGAACAATAATAGGATACGTCAAGGTATCTTTTAGCCTGTGAAACATAGGATGTTTTCATTTGTTTTTTAATTTTGCCCAAATTATCAGCTATTTTCCTTATATTTTCTACCACTAAGGGATTTTAAGCAAGCGCAACTTCCTCACGGGACCTAAGTTGTATTGTCTGTGTCCGATAGTGCTTGATCTTGTACGGTATCATTATCATTTAAAATTTATAATGAAATATTTTTCGCATAACCGATAAGCACCGTCATCTAATACCATGATGGCCACGATCTACGAATTTTGCAACAGTGAAACTCTGCCCCTTTGTTGATAACGAACCCACTACGTTTTAAGACAACCGGATCTAAAGTCTTCCGCTTTAGCTACTCGGCCATCGCACCCCTAAAGATTAGATTAAAGTAAAGTCTAATAAATAACAACCTGTCATTGTTGAAAAATGACTTATTGACAGACATTGGTCGAAAGAGATTTATTCCACATTCATTTCAAAAGTCAACATTGTCCAGTTACTATCACAATAAAAACAATTATGGTTATAAATAAGGTTAGGTGAGTGGTGGTAATGTAATGCTTATGTCATTATAATGAGGGTAGACAATCGAATTCGCTAAAGTTTAGCACAGACTTGAGTAACTTTCAGTAACAAGAACAACTAAGGTAGACGTGAGTAAGCCTGATAAGTAGGTCAAATCCGGAAGTAGACGCAAGAAAGTTACAGTATCTTGTGTCAAAGGGGACAAAGGCTAATATTTAAACAAGCCTATAGATCCCAAAACCTAAGTAAACCTAAGTAAACCTAAGTAATTCAACCTAATTATGACAGAAAGTCAACAAAAAGTTATATTATCAACTATTTCATTTTGATGTTCACAATAAATAAATATGACTTACTGTACTGGTTATTTATTAATTTAAAGATTTGTATATTTATGTACAACTACAAAAAGAAAAGTCATATTTAGAGTTTAGAAAAGGGGTCACTGTCAAATGTACTTTAGTCTTGAAATACAACTTTCTTGATTCATTTTTTGGGGTAAACGATTGGCAAATAATCTTATTATTTGATAATTTAGTTATGTTCCTTTTTCAAAAACAAATTTCGTTTAATTGCTAAAAGTGTTTATAGTAAATTTATCATTGTTTAAAGTATATATATCTATCTCCCTATTTCCTCGATACTATCCAAATCTATGTAAACAACTTGAATTAATAACAACTAACACATTATACCAGATGATGTGGGTAAGCAAAATGTGAAATTATAATCATGACTCAACTACATAAAATATTATATAATCTGTATGTGAGCTCACACCTGCTATTATGCACCTGTATCTACATGTATATTCAACAAAATGGTGCCTATTTTCCTCTCACTTTAAATAAAAACCTTTTTATTGCTGTCAGCATCATCTTTATCTCTAATCTTTCCTAAATATAATCCCATTATACACCTGTTCTTTAAATTCAAAAACCTATTTGTCACTTTGTTTTAACAATCAGTCAATCTGTAGGGGTTTTAAAATCACTTAAGGTGTGCATTATGTCATGAGTGTAAGCATTTTGAATAATGGCGGTAGATTCTAATGAGGCAAGAGTTGCTTGTGAAAGCTCACGAAATGAAGCAGGGGAGCTAAGAAAGAAAATTCGCACCAACGCGTAGATTGACGATAAGACAGGTAACCTGCCCCTGGCAATGACAAGCGGAATCAGTAGGCAGAATGAAATGGGAGATAATCATGATAAAGTGAAGAGCACAAGAATAAAACTGTATTACTTCCCATTGATCAGTGTCAGTGATAAGATGAAGGTGACAACGCACAGATCGTAGTCAATGTTACGTGACGGAAAGGTTTGTAAGTGTCAGATGTTAAATAGGAATAAAAAATAGTGGAAAGTAATGAATTCATTGCTTATTCAGTGTAAAATATCCTGTGTTCAGAAATGAAAAAGTGCGTAAACGTCTGTATATTATGTGTGTGTTTGTGTTTGATTGACTTTTTTAATTCATGAGTTTGTCCGTGTGCGTATCAAGTGTTTGTGGTTGTGCGTGAATACTTGTGTGTGATTACTGCATGAAATAAGCGTGTACATGAGTCAGTATATGTATATGTATATGTCCGTGTGTTACTTGCATGTAATTCTAGGGTAACAGGGATACTCGTGGGAAATAGTTTTAACAAAAATTCATTATAACAAGCAAAAGGCAAATGGCTGAAGAAACAAAGGATGAGCGATAAGAGAAAGATACGACTTTTTGGGAAGGGAAATTTGACACTAAGAATAATGATTTAAATGGTTAAAATATAGAAACAAGGAAGTAGAATGAATAACACTAATATCAAATGGACTTAATTCCAAATTATAATGTGATAAAAACTATATAATATAGAATGTGTTTAAATATTACATTTTTAATGTAAACTCAAATGATATAAACAAAATCAGAACGAGAGAAAGAGAAGAATAGAAGATAATCGGCTAGATTAGACTATGACTTTACATTAACATAATAAGTGGATAAGAAGACCGAAGAGAAGCATAGAATGGAACAAACAAGTAGAAAGAAAGAAAGTAAATAAAAGGGAAAAGTCTACAGTGTTTAACAAAATAGACATGAAGACGAGAGAAAACATATGAAAACGTAGACCCGTTACAAACCTGGTATTATTTCTTTACGAGACATGGGTGTACGTTGTTGGTTTATGTTATCGGCTATGTTAATATTCAATGTTTGTTTGCTCTTAATGTACCAGAGCCAACAAATAGGAATGCATAAACCCAGGTACATGTGGCATGCCTTGTAAACACGACATGCTTTTTGGGGCGGATTGACATTGAGATTTATATTCTTAGGGTTATAAAAAATTGGTTAAATTGTCCTTAGACGTTTGCTTACTCTCTATGTACCAGAGCCAACATATCGGAAATACAAACAACCAGGTACATGTGACATGCTTTTAAAGGCGAAGCGACCTTTGGGTTTTATATTTTTAGGGTTATAAAAGAAATGTGAACTTTTTGGTTGGTTGAACTTGTCCTTAGATGTTTGTTTGCTATTTATGTACCAGAGCCAGCATATAGGAAAGAATACAACCAGGTAAATATGTCGAGGTTTGTGAACATGACATGTTTTTGAGGCCAAACGACCCCAGAGTATATATTTTTAGGTTTATAGAAAGAAGGTGAACCTTTCTGGATTAACTTGTCCTTAGAAGTTAAACCAACCTTGTTGGGTTTATAGGAACCAGTGAGTAAGTGTTAGTGTGAAGTACGATTCGCATCTCATGAAGGTAATATAAAAAGGCGAGTCTCACTTAAACGTTCTGATAGAAATATGCAACTGTCAAGAAGTTTAGCTATTTAAAACAAAGACAGGGATTAAAGTACGAAATATAAGTTTAAAACTATCTTGTAAATAAGGGATTGGTGATAAACCGGTCAGCTCGGTGTCAGTACACCTTGTCTTGGATATGTGAGATGTCCTTTAATTAACAACATTTCATGTGTGGCAGTCCAAGAGGCCAGAGTATCTAGTAAAAGCCTGGTACCAGATCATAAAACGATCGAGGTAAAAATGCATTTATTTCTTCTATCAGCGTCGATGCTACTTAGACACTTGTAGGAAGTTAGATGTAACACTACTCGTAGTTTCCCGTCGAAGTATACTGACATTGGGCAAACTTCTCCTAGCACGAATGTCTAAATGTGCAAGACCGTTCCTAAAGTCACAATTTCAAAAAGTCTTTTGTGTGTACAGGGTGAGATTCGAACAACCAACCTTCCGCTTCCGAGGGGGACGCTTTAACTATAAGCTTTTCTAAAAAAAAAAATAACGGATATGACTCTCAAAATGTCATGATCGAGACGTAAAACTCATTGACATAAAGAAATTCTACACATCACTGACCTTTAAAGACGAACTGTAAAGCCAGATTGATTGATTGATTTGATCAGAATTATTTGTCCCCGGGGTTAATGATGTAAATGGGTAACATTTTTATTGTATTATCTGCCCCTGATATAATTTATCCATACAATTTATATAACATGAAAAACAGACCAAGGACAATAAGTGACGTCACAAATGTCATTCCGTTCCCTGCCTATTTACTATAAGAAATACCTCAATGAAACAAATGCTATAGGGAATTCCTACACGACAAACACAGCCCATTGATCAAAAGAGAACGGAATAACATGATGAGATTAAAGAAGCAAATATGGATAATACACTCAGTTGTTGAATTCCGTTTATGTTTTTTAACTTTCAATCAAAGAGAACATTGGTGACGTGTAACATGGTTTCCCTGAGCACATGTCAATCATGAGGCTCTATAGGGATTTCCCGTTGTTCTGTCAATTTGAATCAGTGTCATTTAAGACGAGTTTATTCCATTTCACCAATGTTTCCATTGCATGGTTTGACATCATTGCTTTTTTTCCATTTTTTGTTTTAATTTCTTTTATTTCCAGTTCTTTTTTATTCATTAATTCAATCGATATTTCACAACGAGAGCTCTTCTATATGGATGTTATTATGTTTACTTTTAGCTTCTCAGAAGATTCCGTGCCAAGCATGACATCTGACTGAGTTCAGTAATGTGTAGTGAGGTGAGGTGAGGTGATGTGTAGTGAGGTGGGGTGAGGTGAGGTTGATGCCAAAATAAAAATCAATAGAAAGAAGTAATTAAAGGATAAAAATATTTTATTAATTTGATGTTTATTTATATCTAACTAAGGTATACTTCTGACACACGGCATTTTTATTTGAGTTAGACGGTGTGTGAGCTAATGATATTGGTTTGCTATATGCAATATGTGGCGTTATAGGTGGATTGCTTGATTCCAGTGTAAACGCAGAGATGGTGGAAACTATTTCACTTGTTGACCATTCCAAAAATCTGAATTTTTAGAGATTTATCCGGACTACACAGTCACACAGTACGTACCACGCAAGTAAGGACAGAGGTACTAACTCTTGCTTCTACCGAAATTTAAAACAAAAGTTAATTATAAAGTTCACTTGATTAAAAAATATCGAATTGTTTAATATCGATATATTAGCATATTAAAGAACAGTAAATTTAAAGTAAACACGTCCCTTACTGATTATCTGTCTAAGCACTTCCTCTACCTAAAAAAGGAATATTATTCACACGTGTCCTCGCACAAATGGTTGTGATTAAGAATGAAAACTGCACAAGGTTCTTTCGTTTTCTTTCTTATCTTTTCGATCACATGTTTTTATCGCGTTAATCAATGGAATGTGTATAGATAACCTTGAACCGCCACGTGGTTTGTGTTGATCAGACGAACAGCTCGGAATTCCCGCCAAATTGTGTTGATGCACATTGGCTAATCTGTAAGTTAAAAGCTTATAGACTTGACTCAACTTGACTGGGTGATGCTTTTATCTTATAACGTCTGGAAAATTAAATGTGGAAAATGTTTAAATTATCTGGATAGCTAGGCAAACCCAATGTTTTCTTCTTCTTTCTCATTTCTTTCTTTTTCCGTTATCTCATCCTTTCTTTTTTCTTCTTTATTTCGTTCTTTCTATCCGTCCTCCTTTCTTTTTGTTTGATACAAGGTAGCTTGTCATTACTTGACTAAGTGACAAGATTCGATGGGTCTGAAATGAGTTCGTTGACTATTTTACTACTAGGTACTCAGGAGAAACTTGGCGGAACTGAGAGTTGATCTCCAGTCTATCACATGATAAACAGCTATCGCTTCCTGAAATGTACCTGGTATCCATAATTTGTAAAGTCTAAAGAAACAGCAACACAACTTTCTTAACTTCAGGATGGGGGAAGAAAAACTATTCGGATTTAAAATCATGTTTAAACTTAGTTCTTTAAAAGAGTTAACAAGTAGTTAACACGACAACAAGTAACTGTTGCAAACGTTGACTGTGGTAGATCCATTTAACACGATAACAAGTTACTGTGGCAAAAATAACTGTGATGAAAACGTAACTGTGACATCCAGTAAACAAAAGCCAACATCACGACACCCTAACAATGGAGAAGAAAGCGTAATTTGACAGCGACGCAAATGGACGAGAAAGACTGAATGCCTAACTGACATAATACAAAAACTGAAGTCTTACAAATACAAGATTATAAATGGAATATAATTGCGACTCAAAACACCCAACTAATGTATGTGTCATAAATAAACAACGAATGACCTACAAGTTTGTCGACAGAAGCTTTCTTCGTAAATTATAGTCTTCTGGAGTTAATATTAAATACGCCGAAATCTTTCAAAAAATAAGGGAAATAACTTTTCATTTTTTTGTTAAGAAATTGAAACTGTTTTATCTTCAAAACCATTTATGAATTTGATATTGTCTTAAAATGAATAAATTGAGGTTTAAATGTTTGTTTTAATCAGCTTGTCATATATCTTTTGACGTTACCAAAACTAATTGACAAATAATCGAAATAATAAATATTTAAACGAGGTAACTAGAATATTTATACAAGTACAAAAGCTATTAGTTCCAAAATATGTAGTGATTTTTATCTTTTAACTTTGTTATGACATTGCTTTTATTTGCTACCCTTTACATAGGGGTATTATTCAAACAACGTATTTTCTTAACCTTCCACAACACAACACCCGCCGACTGGAAGGTCCAAGTCAACTACCAAACTTTACTATTTAGACTCATAAAAAATTGCATAGGAGTTGGGAAAGTGAATCCCGTGCTCGTGTTTGAACTTTAGTTATAAAGGAGAAAGAACCATACAGTATTGTGTTGTAGCTTGCCATTGCTTTCCAGACAATCAATATATAGTACCGCTTTATATTTAGTAATTTTTGAATAGCTAATGGGCAAGGAGCTTTTTAAAGAAATATTACAAAAAACAATTAACGTTGAACAAATCCCTGATATCATAATCCCGGTTTACTTGGTGCAATCATTAATCTCGTTCTTTTCATTTTTTTTCTTATTGAGGTTTTTGTCGACTTTTAATACAAAAACAGGATGTTTTTGTTTACATTAAAATACCGAATAGAAGCCATGTCATTCGAACGAATAACGACAAATTGAACTGTTAGAATAGTCAAATAAATAGTTGTTTTATAATGAGGAATGGTAATGAGCCTTCATGTTTTACCTTACCTCGCATCCAATACTCTTTATCTATCAAATCTTCTTTTTCTAACTCTCCCGTAAGACATGTCGCCGATATAACCTATCATGTGTTGATGGAAACGTTAAAACGGCACATATACCCTATGATATATGTCCAGATCACCTTCTCTTATTATACAAGACATCAAAGGTAGCAAAGAAAAAATGGTAAAGACACATTATATCTTCATGATGTATATGAGTGGGTATGAATTGTTCTGTTCTTGTAAAACTAAAAAGTCCACCATCAAACTGTTCGTTATGGCTACACTGGACATCCATTGTGGTATATTTGCATAATATTTTAGCTGTCCCTCTAGCAGTATTAAAACAACGTATCACATAGGGCCAGATAGTCACCGACCTCTAGGTAAAGGGATGCACCAAAATGACAAACATGAGTATGTATAGCAGTGAGTGGCTGACGCAAGATAAGTCCCCTTAGATTGCTCTCAACCAGCTTGACTTGAAAGTTGGTATGGGCAAACGCGAGAAACAAACAAATAAACAAACAGAAAAAAATGTTCTAAACTTTAATATGAACAAACATCAACTTGGTGCTTACCAATCTAGTAAACACACATCTCTGCAATTATTATCACCTAACAATAAATAAAAACACGAGACCAAGTCACAGACACCAACAGTCAATATAAAAACATAATAAAACAGGTTCAATTCATCGTATTTTAGGTCCAGTCAGTTTTTGCCACCTTACTAGAGGGTTGTGACAAACTCTCAGCTGTATCACCTGGTGCCTGGCATTAATACACCCGTGCTTAAACTTGGGGTTGCGATGTCAGTATATGATAACTGTGTAATATATATACGAGTTACAGAGCATCTTACATCATATGTATGCCATCCCGTAGAAATGTCTAGTAGGCAGCGAAGGCGCCGGTAAAAACCGAAACTGGATGCTGTGCCTTAAAATGGGACAACGTCGAGGAAACGAACTACCTTTTCATCGTTCTTTGATGTAAATAAGGGGACGTAACTCTCTAATATTTTTTCATCAAATTTGAATTGCTTTTTCCAGGAACCGTTTAGTGTAAATATAAGTAAAAAAAACAGTTTAGACATTTAAATATTACAATTACATGCCGTAAAAGGTGATTTAACTCGCATTGTGTTTAAACAGTTGTAATTTATAACGTTGAATTTAACAATATTTTCAGCAGTTATCATTTATTTTTGTATATCTTTACAACCTATTAATCATCACACGTATGATAATTTTTCTTAATCCTCAATGTCAAATTTACTTCCTCAAACCAAAATAACATTATATTATTTGCTACCTACTAAAACTGGGTAAATTTTTCAAATGACAAAGATTAAATTCGATGTTAAGGCTACTTTACCCCCCTTATGGACGTCCCTGGTTAGGTCACCATGTTTTTCTTATTACCAGGGCCGATGTATTTAACCAGGTGTATTTATATTGTTGATTTTTTGTCCCCGTTATTTCGTCCCAGGTGTTTGAATAATCAATCCTTCTTGCTATCTTTCTTAGTCACAAATGCTCGCTCGCTCGCAACGTCCAAGAGGTCCTGGGTTTGAATTCGGCTTTCCCTCCCATCTCCTTCCCCAAAGGCTTAACCGGACATAAATGGAAGGTGTCACCGAAACGAAAACGAACATGTACCTTTTCCGTGCTACGACCTGAATATTGACATTTCAACATGGTTGTACCTTAACATTTGGGTACTTGAAAACATCTTTTCGATGAGACGAAAAAGATAAAAACGATTCTTAATGGGAAGGATGTAAGTTATGAATTAACAGGGTACAAGTCCATAACATTTAGTGTATGGCGGCTAACTAAGACTCAGATGCAATTATTGAGAAAATTAAAACCCAATAAAGGCTACAAGTGGTTAAACAAAAAGATTAAATGCACACAATCACACCACTTGTATATTTAACAAATCCATAAAACAAATTAATCTTAAAATATCCACGACGAAAAACGTATCGATTTGTTATTAAATTATCTCTTACAATAACATGATCTATATCTTAACTCCCTATATTACTTCAAGATGACAACATATAGATATAAGACTATAGAAATTGACATCGTTGATTATAAATAAGAAATCAGTGAGAACCCTAGGGGAAATACTCGGCGCCACCTAGCTACGTCCTTGACAACCAAGGTCATAGATCATCTCAGCATGACATCAAAACATACAAATCAATCAAACAAACTGCCAGCTGGATAACTTCTGTGATCTTTAAATAAGTTAGAACCCTAAGGATAGAATAGAAGCAGTTTGCCCTTGGTAACCTTTCAGATCCCAATCAAATGTTTGTTTCCTCATTGAGTTGTTCTCGGAAGCATTTCTTCTTTAAATACTTTTGGTTTTTAAATATCTTTTGTATTTTTGTATTTATTGATACATATTTATATAGTATACAAAGTTTCAACATAGTTTCACAGGTTGAGTTTTAAGTATTCATTAAGTTGTAATGGGAACGTTTTGATAAGTGTTAATACAGTGGGTCGATGAGGAGCGCAATAAGTGGTTGAATGGGAACTAAAAGATAGATTTGAAAAAAATGAGGTACATTAACCAAGGAAGGAGAGGAGAATAGTCATTTACATGCAGACACTTGCCGGATGCGAACCTGGGCCATCTCAGTCGAAGTTGAGATGCTGCCCCTAGGCCAACATGCCTCCATATAATTGAAGGACTATTTGAGAAGGTAAGTAAAAAGCATTACGTGTTAAGTTTGAAATAAAATGGAGATATGAAAAACACATGCGTCTAGTTCGAAATATTTTGATATGATACAGTAAAAAAAAGTCAACACTTACACCAAATGCACTAGGCCGACAGACAGTATTATTAAAGACATGCTCACAAATTCCATCCCATACTATCTAATTGGTAGCGGATGTAAGAACCAGGCAAAATGAGTTAAAAACCCGACATGCTCGTCACGATAATCTACACCAGACATGATTATGTCCCTTATATTAATAACTTCATTATGATTACCTCCCTTTTCATGAAATTAGTTCATAATGCTTCTTTTTCAGCCCTGTACTTTTTTTTCTGGCAAAAACGCTTGGGGTCAAGAAGACTAAGTTCATCTTTGGAAATGTTGAACTAGGTTAGAATTTTAGACATTATTCTTTCTGTACCATATACAGGCCAATGTATTTAATTCCCATATTTTTTAGTCTAAGATTATCCTATTCCGGAGTTGACTTATTTGAATTTGTAAAAAACGTATTTTTTTTTAAATTTATGTCTGACAGCTGTTTTTCTTTGTTTTTATTTTGATGATATTTTGTTGTTTTCCCTTTGTATTGTTGTTGTTGTGTTTTGCTGTTGTTGTAGATGTTAGGTGAAGTGAAGGGATTCACTTAATGTTTATTCTGTTTAAGCTGAGCTAGAATAATGTTTCACTTGAGATACAAGTGTGTGTATGCGTCGAGTCTGGTTTTCTGATTCTGAGTTGTTCGCACTTATAATTGATCAATTATATCGCATACACAGGGTACTCTACGAAAGTGACTGTGATAATCTTTAAAACAATGTGCCATTTTAGTGGTTCGAGAAGGACAGTTTTGAGTGTATTGGTTTTGATGTTTAAACGCCAAAGACGTAAAACTCAGGGAGATCGTTAACTTGTATGACTTGTATGTGAATCAATTTTGCAATTAACTTGACATTAACAACGTATTTGTTTCAAGATACACTATCTTCAGTTATATTCCGACAGGTCTCAAGTACCAAGTCAGTGTAGAGTGGCAGCAGCAAAGGTGCTACACTTACAGAATATGACCCAAAGCCCTCTCGTATTCGACATGGGGATGCTGCTCCTAGGCAACGATGCCTGACAAATTGTCATGATTTTGATTGTGTATAACTCGGACGGTACTTATATAGTATTCTGATAGCTATATTTTCTCTTGTATTCAAGACATGGTTGACTATTATTATCTTAATCTTAAAAGTACCAAGATGGCGTCATCAGTTTCTACGGAAAAGCTTTTAATTTAGAAAGGGAAATTCCTTGTATTGCAAAAAAAAATCCTACACAAAATGGTAAATGCATTTGATTTGAAGCTTAAAATAAGAAATAATTTTGCTATCGATTGAAAAGCTACCTCTCCCTCTTGAAGCTCTCATATTTAGTGGCTACGCCTCAAGAGCGGCAAAGCAAAACTCTGGAAAATATATTTATAAAAAAAAGTGTAAATGCAACACTATACGCCTTAATCATAACACTTATATCTTTAACAAATCCTTAAAACAATTATCTTGACATGAACACCAGTGACATTGTGTCAGCTTGATACCTGATTCTCGCTCACATGACCTATATATCACCTCTATATAACATTGACATGACCTGAATATGACTTCATATCCGCGAAGGAATATACATCACTGGTGATAGAATTAATAAGAAATCATCGAGAACCCCAAGGAGAATAAACAGCGCCAATGTACCACTTCATTGACAACCAAGATAATCAATCATCCTAACATGACTATAAAACATACAAATCAATCATACAAAATGGCAGTTGATTATCTCCTGTGATCCTTATAAGACTTCAGAGTTTATGGATAAAATAAGATTCATAAATCAAGTATTCCCTTCTCTGTTTTTTCGTTCAAAACCCCATACGTTTTATACTTCATTGCGCTCTTTTGTGAACATTCTCTTCTTTTAGATCATTTTTGTCTAAGAATACAGTAGGTAGTTCTTGTGTTTACTGCATTTTTATAAATGTATCAAGCAACATATCAAAACATATAGATTTAGGGGGTAAGCATAGTTTCAACATAAGAAGGTTGTACGTTTAGACCTTCCTATATTACCAGGGACCGAGCCAAATGAGATTGACAGTAGCCATGCGGTACCTTGTCGGATATGTGAGATTGACAGTAGCCATGCGGTACCTTGTCGGATATGAACCCACTCCATCTCACATTGAGTCGGATATATTTTCAAAAGACATACGATACCTCCTTAAAATTTAAACGCTGTTTAAGAAAAAACTATCACGACTTTACTTGCAAATAAAATCGAGATTCCCAAAACGTATGCATGTTTTAAGCTCTAAGCATTTCATAATATGAAATAGTTAAACAGGTTCATCAACATTTGCACGTATCTTCTTCTCATTTACCGACATACAATTAGGAACATCGACAGACCAGAAATTGAACATCGTTCCCAAAGCTCTCACCACATAGTATCTTATTGGTAACGGATTCCACAACCTGAGAAAAATTACCTAAAAAAATCAGACATGCTCAGCACGATAATCTATACCAGACATGATTATGTCCCTTCTTCACATTACTCCACAGTTATTTCTTTTTTTTCTAAAACTGGGTTATTTGGCATGTTTTGAGGTTAAGCACCCGATTTTTTGTTGAGAAACATTTGGTAATGTGAAACTAGATTAGGATTTAAGAGATTATTTATTATTCTGTTAATAACCCAGATATACCCAGAAGTTGACTAATCTTGCGTGAAAGTTGCAAAATATGTTGATTCGGTTGTTAAAAGTTAAAACACTTCATGTTTGACGACTGTTTTTTGTATTGTTGCTTTGTTGTTTTGATGTTGTGTAATGTTTAAACCTCAGAATGTACAGCACTACGACAACATCCCCTATTAGTTTGCTCTTAACCAAGTTGACTTTGTCTGAGTTAGTAGCAAGTGTACGAAACAAACGAACAATTATAAGATAAGATTTGTATAACGTTTGCTTGCGCAGAAATGCTACAAAGATCATGATTTGTTTGATTTCGTGAAAAAAGACCAAATTCTCCAAAAACAAGGAAAAAAACAATGTTTAAAATGCATACATCTTACTTTTTCGTCATGTTTTGATTATTTTCAAAGCCAGAAAATGTGAAACTGAGACACATAGAGAGAAAAGTAAAACAATAGAATAGATAACAAGAACAAAGAAAAGATAAAACTAAAAGCATCAGTTGGCAGCTGTAGCAGCTGTGCTAAGATAATGCTTCACTTGAGATATAAGTGTGCGCATGCGTCGAGTCTGGTCTATTGATTCTGAGTTGGCACTAATACTTGATCAATTATATCGCTTATAAACAGTACTCCACAATTAACGTGACGGTGGTAAAGAACACGTAGTATAAAAGACAAACAAATAATATCGGAAGCAAACTGTCGTTTTTCAGTTTTGAGAGTCATGAATATGATCTTTGAATCGCCAAAAAAGTAAAATTCACGGTTGTCTTAAACTTGTTATGACTGGCGAACATAACATGAGAAATGTGACTCAATTGTATGGCATATCGCTTCTGACTCGATTTATCAAAATAAAACCCTTATTTGTTTGTTTCAATAAAATTGACCTATACTGTCTTCAGTACAGTTTGTCCCCAAAAAGTGTTGGTTGGTTGTGAGTGTGTACGCCCTTCTAATCACAAGAAGAATTTATGAGTGGCGGGCCCCAAGAACCAAATCAGAGGGGCAGGGGCGGAGCCAGGATCTTGAATAAATAATCGATTTCAATAAAACTGCCCTATACTGTCTTCAGTACAGTTTGTCCCCAAAAAAGTGTTAATTGGTTGTGAGTGTGTACGCCCTTCTAATCACAAGAAGGTTATTTGAATGGCGGACCCCAAGAACCAAACCGGTGGGGCAGGTGCGTAGCCAGGATTTTGAAATGGGGGGGGGGGCAACTTTGGATATTTTTAAAGCAATGTCTGCATTTTTTTATCTCAAATGCGGGGGACTTTCCCCCATGCCGCCTTGGCTACGTGCCTGCAGTGGGGATGCAGCAAACATTCGAAACTTACGGATCCTACCCAAGGCTCTATCGTATTCGAGACGGGGACGCTGCGGGCTTGGTGAATTTGTAAATTGTCCAAGACTCAAAGGAGAATACATGTTGTTATTGTTTAAAACTCCATTTGTAAACTAATTTTGAGTTTACAACATTTTCTGTATTTTAACAATTTGACTCTATGATCGTTACAGTGTTGGTGACATTGAATAAACAATAAACACAACACACAGAACCACAACTTTATCTGTTTTCTAAGTTAAACTTTCAATCTTCTCTAAAATGTCTTCGTTTTTCTAAATTTGATCCCCGATTCATTTAGATCGTCAGCTGCTACATCTCTCAGGATCTCGTTGTTTCTCGCGATGACACATCCCGCCTGTCTCTTCTTCATTAACGGAGAACATAAAAGCTGTATGGATTTTCACTTTTTTGTGTCAGTTTCACTCAATTTCTATTTCGTTTAAATGTTTTTCTCATTGAGGCTCCTTTGAAATAATAATCTCCTGTTAAGAAAACAGTTTGTATAATTGACATCGTTTTATTTATTTTTTTCATTTCTTATGTTTACCTTGAAACTAGTTTATATTTTATTGATGCTCTAGACTGTTTTGCTTAAAGTGCAACATGTCTTGTATATCTAATGGCATTGCTTTATTCCTTTTTTGTTGGGAAAGCTTAGATGCTCTTCAGATTTAAAGAAATGGAATGATAAGTTAAGTAGAAAAACAGCATGTCTTTCTATCACCTATCCAGATAAGATTAGAATAACACTAACAATTTCCATATAGTCAACTTAAGAACTTTTATTGGGAATAAAAGACGTCTCATTAGGAGATGGAAATGATGTCCACTCTTGGAACCCAGAGAGATAGAAATAGCATGGTAGACTTTTGCTTAGTGTGAACTTTCTACTTTCTATCCAATTAGCATGAATTATAGCATTAACAATACACACTAACAAATAAGATATTATGTCAGTACCATCCTAAAATAACCTCACAACCCCATAATATAATCTTTATATCAGCCTCATCCATTTAATGTATTTGTTAGTAATTCAATTACTAAAAAGTAACATGCATGAATTTCTAATAAGCAAATTACTTACAGCATCTGCACTATTATTTAATACTAACGACAAGGGTCGCCAAACAGATACAAGTGTGAAATATCTGTACTGGTTTTGACATACCCTGGGACGCCTAAGTGAGGTATTTGATAGTAATTATCGCATCAAAAAAACATGGACACTTTTATGTTCGTTTGTTTGTTTGTTTGTTTGTTTCATTAAAACGCTAACAATTCGGTTGGAGGCAACTTATTTAAAAGTAAACAAAGAGGAATGACATTGCGTTCACGATGTCGGTTATCTATAGTAAGAAGTCACTCAGTTATCTCGACTTCTAGAACGTCAGTCGTCAAGAAATCATACCATTAAGGTTATAAATCTTCTTCTTTCTTTCGTTCGCTTTTACCTCGAACGGAGTCAAATCTTATTGTTGACTGAGATGTGCGTTAGCGTACTGCTTTTTACACTCTCATGTTTGAGGTTATAAATAAAAGCAACACCTTGTCTTACAAACTTACATTAGACCATAGACTATGTGTGCTCACATATTATTTTGAGGAGCTTTGTAATCAATAGTGATAAGGGTTATGTTATAAGCTCTAATCACACAATTATTAAGCACAGTAAAGAAAAATAGGACTATTTTTTTTAAATAAGACTATATAATAACTTAATAGATTTTGATGATGACTGGAACAGTCGAAAATCAATGAATTCATGATTCAAAATAAAGTTGTTGGCTCCATACTCCATATGTTTCATATAATAACTTCGTTGTCATCCTCTCCCCTGTTTTCCCCCAAGTCCTTGTTTTCACTTTAAAGACAATATACATACACATACCGTGGACGTCTGATTATATGGGTAATACCCTAGTTAACAACATGAATAATTTGATATTTTCTTGCTTAGTAAGACCAAAATAGCATTATTGTTTTTGTATATTTTTAAAGATGTTTGAATTAACTCTGTGTTTAGCGTTTTGGGACCGGGAATCTACTGCTTGTAGAAAGCGGAAACATTGATCTGTGCGCGTATAAAAGTTAAGCCGCGTTTGAATATTTTGAACAAGTTTTCGTTACTCTTTAAATGTTTCTTTGATATACAGAAAATTCTCCCTATTTACTTTTGGACATATACTCAATATGAAGAGCTGAGATGTTTAAATATTTTTTCTAAAACCTGAAATTCATAGGACTTAGTTTGGTGTAATATATAATAATATATGTTGATTGGGCCAACGGTCATCAAGAGCGAGCCGTGTATGTAAAACAAGCGAGAGTGCACGTACGTTTTTCGTACGACGTTTTTTTGTATGACGTTTTTTCACTTCGTTTGGTGTTTGTTCTATTTCTATTTCGACCTCCATGGTCTCCCACGCCTCCCCATCCCACCTCATTAACACCCACACAGGTAGTAACCAATTATCTAGCTCAAGGCAACAGATGACTTTTGTATAAGTGTTTATTTGCTGTAGTTAATCTTCTAATTAGAACATAGCTCAACCAAAGTAGATTCACTATACACAGATGTGGCTCCAGTATCAAAGACTTACTCTTACATCGCTAACAGAAGGTCGAGGTTTATTCTCTTAGAAGTATGATGAAATGAGCCGTTGGAGAATAAACATTCGCAATCTCTTTTTTTTTTGGGGGGGGGGCTAGATCACCAACCACTATTTCTTATATTTTATATAACTGATACCAAACTCCAAATTAGATGCTCGTTTATTCATCAACCCCTTCTTGTATGCTTGCTAGGAGGACAAGTTGCTCCAAGTATACATTTAAAAAAAATCAGAAAATGTCGGCTCATGACAATCGATAATATTTAATTAACTGTTGATTAAAATACATTTCATTGCCAGAAATGCTGCCCGCCTACACTAACGTAAAGTTACGATAAAAAGTAGAATTTGATCCTTAAATCAAAATAGCATACCTAGTACATATGTTCTTTATCAAATTCATCTCATGTTTAAAAATAAGTATCGAACACAATTATGTGATCAATAAGCATTGTTATAGTAGTCCGCACAAATCTAACCGAAATCAGAAAATAATTCTTTAGGGTTCTCTTGGACAGCGCTTAAGACATGTGAGTGTGTAAATAGTTGCCCGTTGGCTTCCTGCTTTATTAGGAACACGTGCATTGTCGTGAAGATACCAATGACCAGGCGCGTAGCCAGGATTTTGAAATGGGGGGGGGACAACTTTGGTGAAAATCAAAACAATCAAAAAATTTTGACATTAGTTATAAATGGTGCAAATTTAGGGCAATTTGTATAACACATGGGGAACAATGGCCGCGAAGCGCCCAAAATTTTAAAAATGAGTAAAAATTTTGCAATTCTATAGCATTTTGGATCGAAAGGGGGGAATTCCCTCGTGCCCTCCCTGGCTACGCGCCTGCAAATAACAAAAGAGAAACGGCAACAAAACACATTGTATTAAAAAGTATAACAAAATCAAGTAAATAAGAACTAAACTGTGAAGTTGAAGCATTATTTCAACAAGATTTTTGCAATGAGACTTCCTTGTGTAACGGGAAATGTCTAAAGCTTAACTCAAGTCACCCAGCCGATAAGACTTATCTCCCTTATACAACAGATAAGCTCTTAATGGAGGCAGAGTAGAAACTAGACAGATGTCACTTCATTAGTCGTGCAGCTTTCCTAATAATGATAAGTATAACAATTACATTATCCAGAGTCTCTGTTATAATTGACACGACAGGTAACAATGGCCATACACACATTTTCAATACCAATGTCGAGTGTATAGTTCTACAAGCAGAGTTATGAATAATGAAAAAGGGTTTTTGCACTTTCGTCATAATAAATATATGACATATATGTCTATGAAACTTGTTTTCATGTACATGAGTTACTCAAAAGGAAAGAACCAGAGGTCCATATTTTTCGTTCAAACACATTTGATTTAATATAGGTGATCAACAGAGTAAAATACGCGCATGCATCAGACGCGTATCTAGAATTTTCAAGGGGATGGGGGGGGGGGACGGCCAACATTTTTTAAAAGGGGGATTTTTGTTTGAAAATATGGTGTAAACTGTGCAAATAAATAACACAAATACATTCGTAAGATGGGGGGGGGGATATTGCACGATGCCCCTAGATACGCGCTTGGTATGAATGCATAGAGGTAACATTTGTGGCGTGCTTTGCTACCCCAGAGCTAGGATTAGTGTTAGTATTTTAGTAAATTGTAGTAAGCTAGACAGTCCATGATGAGACTGATGCCAACAATTTCCCCGAGATAAAAAAAATAAGAAATACATGCATGAAAACAAAAATACTATTCACACGATTTTACGAGTCTATCGGTTTAATATAATGTAACATCAACACACTATCCGACAGTGTTGGAGAATAAGTAGTGCCCAACTCAATGTCGACCAATGTTCTTCAGATCAACACTTTTGCACTCAACCCAAAACACACGACATTATGTAAAGTTTGCTTACATAGTGACGAATATCTTTATTGCCTTAGAATTTGGCAAATAAAGAAAATAAAAGAGTGATGACAAAACCAAATCTTGATGTGTTTTTTTTTATCTCCTGCACTCTAGTATGGTGAGTCTCGTACCATTACACAGGATTGCTACGTGACCCAGGGCAATATAGTATTACTAATTATTCTCATCAGTGTTTTTCGGAACAGACAATCTTGAGTTTAAATACTCAAATACAGCGGCGGCTAGTGGCCATTTTGCCTGGGGGAACAGAAAATGTAATGGGAGGTAACTTTAGTTTATTTACAATTCAAAGGGAATTAATCATATTTGCAGTTTATGTCTCTTTACTTTTCAAATTTATGGAGAGTTGATTGTGGCTTTGTTTTTTTTCACAATTATAATGTATAGATACATAATTTTGTACGTTTTAAAGTTACTAATATATTATAGTTACATTATACTATTTGTATACAATTTGATTTATACTACAAAGCCTAACATCATAAACAAGATCAACTGTTTTTCATAACAAAAAGCAAATTAATAGACAAAAGATATTTGGGAGAACACGTTCAAACCAAACTATTTCTTGTCCAATAATAATAATATCACGAGCCGCCATGACCCGATATAATTAGTACTTGCGAATAAGGGAAACTTGTTCCACAACCGTTAATAATCCCCCTAAAACCTGAAGCAAGTAGTTACATCTCTAGGACATTGGCGGCAATTCTGCGGGTGTTGGTTGACTAGTCAAGTATCCCTTTGTTAAGTATAACTTATTTTAGGGAAATAAGTCAATATGCTAAGGGGGAAATGCCTTTCAATCGATCTTTTTTCTCCATTGTTTTTGTTAATATGCAGTTCTTTCATCTGATTTCATCGGGGAAACTTTGTTTCCCTGTTCACCCTAAGCGGCCGCCCCTGGGTATTAAAGAGAAAATGCATAGAACAAAGGTTCGACAAGCGCGGTAGGAGACATGATGAAAGTTAACTTTCAATAAAAAGGTTATACTAGGTGGGAATCAGGGGTTTCTCTGCACACCCCCATGACTTAACCAGACATGAATTTTAATGTTCCATGGTATATAGACACAAAATTTTGCCTTTGTAAAAAAATTAACTTAAACGAACTCTGATCACTAGGGTTGACAAATCTTCAAAAACCAAAATGCTCAGAATGGAAATGGTTGCAAATGAAAGGTGTTGTCAAGACGATTAACAATATGTCTTTGTTTTTACGATGTAGTCCAGGCTCTGGCTATAGGTCCCGTGGGCATTGGCTATAGGTCCCGTGGCCATTGGCTATAGGTCCCGTGGCCATTGCCTTCTCAGAGCTTCTGAAATTGGATTTGAGTTCTAGTTACATTAAAATAAGAAAAAGGCTCGGTCACTTTTAGGACGTTTATTGCAAAGACAATAGGAGACGTTTTTCGAGGCCGGGACCCCCATTGCTAAAATATTCGTATTATCTTTAAAATGCAAGCAAACATATAGTTGTTGGTACTCAATTTAAAGATGATGAAGAGACAAATCGAACTAAGTACCTTAGAATATCAAGCGGTAATAAAATAATCAAAATAATCAGCCTCACAGGTCAACGAGGGGATAGGTTTTACATTTAAATTGCAGAAAAATAGCCACTGTATCTATATTTTCTATAGAAACATGAGATTTTTGACATTCGAATGAAAGTTTATAACATGACAAACGTAATGAAACATATGAGAATATTAAGCGGTATTCAAATAGTCAAAACAATCACCTTAAAAGTATAAGGAAATACATCTCGCTACGAGGTTTGTTATCGGTAATCGAGTTTTCTTTCTTATTTGAATAAAGCATGACGATAAAATGTGAATAAATCGATTCCTTTCAATGAGACAAACATTTTGAGCTCCAACTTAGTATCTCCAGGTGTATAAAACACTTGGAACAATTTGGCATAAAGATCAAATGTTTAACATCTCATAAATACTCACGAATATGCAAATAAGCTAATAAGCATTTGTATATATGTAGGAAGTACATTCAATTACCTTTGTTTTGAGACCAACTGGGCTCCTCTACCACTTTTGTTTATTTAAGATATGGTCAGAAACGTGCATATGCTCGATATAGGGGGTTGCTGTTGAAATTTGTCAATTGCCCTTCTTGTGTGCCAAAATAATTTTGGGGAACTACTCATTCCGGACCCTTAGAGACCCATACAATAGTATTATATAAGCTAAAATTGCGACAGAGGGGTGCATGGATTAGGGGTCTAGGTGACTACTAGTTTTCGAAAATATATTGTACATTGAGCAAAGCTTTGTGAGAGAAATAAACCGATGTGCCATACTGAGCATGTAAGATAAACCACACTTAATGATTATCTGTTTATCGATCACAATAGTCGGGGGGGAATGAGAGGTTTCTCTGCACCCCCCCCCAGGACTCAACGGGACTTGATTTTTATTGATCCTT
>JAUUEB010517460.1:0-17664 GCA_032362205.1 Clione limacina | reverse complement strand
GACTTTGATTTTCGAGTAGCGCTTTGCAAAGGTGTAGAAGAATTTTGGGTTGCACTTGATCTTATCGATAGCTCGGGATTCGGTTTGGTGCCTCTGTTCGGAGTGGGATTTTTGCAGTTCTTTTTCGACCTGCGTTAGTTGGTCCATGATGGATATGCGTTTGGACTCAGATCTAGTGGAGACGAATTGTTTCTTGAGGGAGGTACGTCTTCTCATGAGTGAGCGTCTTTGGTTTGGGATTTTGTTGTGGTCTCGTTTTTTGGATTTGCGACTGGGGACCCATTTTGTTGCAACGTTAAGGCACGTGGATGTAAAATCATTCATCATTTCGGTGACGCTGGGGTCATGAAGTTCGTTGAACCAGTTGAGGTTTTGAAGCTCTTCGGATAGTGAATCCCAGTTGATGGATTCGTTCATAAAGTTCAAGGATCGGAACGACTTGTGTTTTTCTGGATCGGGTTCTGGGTCTTCACTAGCACTTTTGTGAGGAGGTGTGTTGTATGTAGTGGATATGTTTATAAGGAGATGGTCTGAGATCGATGAAGGGAGGGATTCAATGTTGTGGATAAGTTCAGAGTTGTTGGTGAACATGAGGTCTATAGTATTCCCTGCTCGGTGTGTTGGGCAGTCATATTGCTGTATTAGGAAGTGGTCTAAGGATAGGCTGTAGAGGGCTGCTACCATTTCCTGTTCATCAGTAGTGGCACCAGCTGAGCATTGACCAGTTGTCCAGTTAGCATGAGGCATATTATAGTCACCCATCATGACGATGGTGGGAGTAGGGGAAGGGAGGGATTCAAGGTATTTCCTAAGTTGTATTAGGTACACACTGAATTCCTTGTTGGTTGATCTGTGACTGACCTTGCCTTTCACAGTGGAGTCCGGGGAACGATACGTAAGTACAAGGACTTGGTTTAGAGTAGGCAAGGAGACACCGATGGATTCTGTTGTGGCGTTTGAAAATTGAAAAACAGTCTCTGCACCGATGGCGCAATCGTCCCTAATATAAACGGCAACGCCGCCACTGCTGCGACCTGACTTGGCTTTTTTACGTTGTCTATCTTCCCGAAAGATAGAGTATCCATCAATCTGAAGCTCTGCTGCTAAATGAGATTTGGTGAGCCAGGTTTCTGTTAAGGCAAACACAGCTGCTGATGTACTTGTAAGCTCATCTTTAATGTATGGGACTTTTGATGGGACAGTTTGAGGGATTAGTCCCCTAATGTTCAGGTAACTGAGCATTGTTAAAACAGGCGCTGGATTGGGAACATTGGCTGATGGGTTCCCTGTCCTGGTTGGAGCAGATGATGTGTCGGGATGTAGGTTGGTGCTGCTTGAGGGACTGCAGCTGGGAAGGGGTTGATTTGGGGAACCATTGTTCTCTGGTTCATTGCCATTATCTTTTGGTCCATGGAAGTCATGAGCTCTTGCTTCCATGTCTGTAGCAACTCTAAAAAAGCCGAAGGGATTTGGCTTTGGGAGGTTGGTGCAGAATGGAGTCTGGCCTCAGGATGAGCGGGTGACTGATCTCGGTTGTCGCTGGCACTTGCGTTGCGAGATTTCACAGGCTCGGTAGGTGTGGGAGGGTGTCGTCTTGTACCTTTGACATGGTACAGGGTACAGGTTTCTATGAAGCATTCCCGTTTGGTCATGGAGGATGGACACACTCTAGGGTGGAATTTTTCGCAGTCCTTTCCCTTGGAGCAGCCACGTGGACGTTGGTCTCCAAAGGTCATAAGCCGATGGCAGAGCGTAGGGTGGGCTTTAGGACAGCCCCCATCTTTTTTGCCGGAGATGCCGTGGCGGCATTGTCCTTTTACGTAGAATGGACGTCATGAAGAGTCAAAGTCAAATTCACAGAACAAAATTGGAAAAGATTATCAGGCATTGCAGATCATATTTCAGAAAAGGGACACAATTGACAAGTGGTCAATAATTTCTGATTATTAATACAGTGTGACCAAAGGTCTTGGTTTGGTCTTCAATGTGGGACAAAAATTATTTACATCAAAATTCCCTATGAAGTAAAAAGTCACTATCTTGAATCCTGTAAACATGAACAAACTTAACCTGCATTAACTGTGCGATCATATAATTGGCCACTCCCATGCTTGAGAGCTGGCATGGGTGTCAGCCATTTTTCATTCTTATCAGGAAACATGAAAAATCCACCTAATCCAGACCAATCTTATCCTGACTTTAATCAGGAATACATGGGTTATTATTGCTTTAAAAGGAATTTCTTATCCTGATTTCAGGATTAATCCTGAGGTCTGACACCCATGAGCTGGGTTCTTTTGCTCAAAATTAACAATACTATATTAGATTACAACTTCAATTTTTATCTTTTTAAAATAACCCTCAAAATATTTGGAATTGGGTAATCGAAGATAATGGTCTTTTGTCTCCAAGGGTCTGTAATTTTCTATAGCCATTTCACCCTCAAATGTCAATATTAGAACATTGACATGGGAGGAATCCACACAAGTTAATAACTTTATCTATTGCCCAAAGGACAACAGTTTTGCGTGACTTATACCTAAAAGTCAAAACTTTCTTATCAAAATGCACAGTTAGATAAATAAATGGATAAAGAATCTAAAAACTAAGTCTACATGTTTGTTTCTTGAATAATTTGTTCTGTATTAACGTTAAAGCAATGGATCCTTTTAAATTTTTTAATCGATATTAGTATATAAACAGTGGATACATAATCAAATAATCAAGCTTTGGCATATAGCACAGATAAAGTTTAAACTTAAATTACCACCAAGGACAAAAACAATTGCATGTTACCAAGTTTAACCATATCTCAAAAAAAGAACAGTTTTTGTCCTTGGTGGCTATTAAAGTTTACGCCGTATCTGACTATTTCAAATCATCACCCATTAACCAACTACTTTATCTGGCATTTCGTACAAAAGAAGTTTTAATGACATACCAGCTTGGATGGTCTGGGCATGAGCTTGCATGCCAGATATTTGTTTTCCAAAGAAACTGTTCTTTGGGGAATTATGATAGGGAAAGGGCTCACATGAAGACCAGAAGAAGCTGTTCAAAGACACTCTGAAAGCATCACTCAAAAAGTGCAACATGAGTCCCAAGACCAGGGAAGTCATTACTCAAGACCACTAATCATAGTGCAATATGGTCAAACAGAGCATCTCAAAATAGGAACAGCAGTACCTAGAAACTGCTCGCCAAAAGCTTCAGGCCAGAAGAGAGTGTCATACAACCCAAACCACAAATGGACAGTTATTCAAATGCCTTCATTGTGACAGCAGCTTTAAAGCCACCATTGGGCTGATAAGCCATCTCCAAACCATGTGATCTAGACTTAATTTACATAGAATTGTGCTCATCTTTGATATTGAAGGAGAACTATTATTATTATTATTATTTTTAATGTAATCGTTATTATTATTATTATTATTGTTATTATTATTTTTAATGTAATCGTTATTATTATTATTCTTGTTATTATTATTATCATTATAAGAAAAACACTTAGCTTGAGAATCCAGGAAGAGAAGGGAACCCATGATCTGGGGTTGCTTCCGGTTATGTTATTGACAGTCGTCCTACTGCTGGATTCAAATTTTAATTAAGCCATAAAATTCATTGTTCGTTGGAATGTCCTGATAAAGTTTATTATTATTATCATTATTATTATTAAAGCACAAATAAAATGTTGATAACAAGCTGCAAGATTCACCTTGTTACATGACTCAACGTTGTTTGCAATACATTTGCATGTCTGTTGGCAGCCATCACCATAGGTTCCTTCAAGGCAATCTGAAATTAACAATATCAGTGGTATGAACTAAACTCAGTGATGGTTACAATTTTGAATTACATAGAAAATTTGTTATGAGGTTCACATAATATAGACGTTTTTTAAGAACTCATCCAACATTTATTGACAATTAGAAGATGCGAAATCTTACAAAATTTATTAGAAGTAAATTGTTCCTGGCTACATGAAGTTGAAAACTAAGTTTTAATAACATATGTGTCTTAAGTAACAGGTGCAATAGAGTTAATTGTTATTTGGTTATTTTTTATTTAAAACATTGTGTTAAAGGGAAAATGATGAAACGTCAAATTGGAAAGCTGAAAAAAGAACAACTTAAAATAGTGAAAATTGTAATCTATTTTAGTTTAAACAAATTTACTACTTCTCATTCTATCATAATTTTCAGTCTTATAAGAATAGGATGTTTAATTCATACCTTAACACTGACTTAACAGTACATGTCTTAACACTGCCTTAATAGTTCATACCTTAACAATGACTAAACAGTTCATAACTTAATACTGACTTAACAGTTCATACCTTAACACTGGCTTAATAGTTCATACCTTAACAATGACTTAATAGTTAATAATTTATCAATAACTTAAAAGTTCATACCTTTACAATAACTTAACAGTTCATACCTTAATAATGAATTAACAGTTCATGCCTTAACAATGAATTAACAGTTCATACCTAAACACCGACTTAATATGTCATGATTTCACACTAACTTAACACTAACTTAACAGTTTATAACTTAATACTGACTTAACAGTTCATACCTTAACACTGACTTGCAGTTCATACCTTAACACTGACTTCACAGTTCATACCTTAATACTGACATTACAGTTCATACTTTAATACTGACTTACCTGTTCATAACAAACACTTTCTTAATAGTTCATCTCTGAACAATGTCTCAACAGTTCATAACTAAACACTGACTTAACAGTTCATACATTCCCACTGACTTAACAGTTCATATCTTCCCACTGACTTAACAGTTCATACCTTCCCACTGACTTAACAGTTCATATCTTCTCACTGACTTAACAGTTCATACCTTCACAGTGACTTAACAGTGCATACATCTTCCCACTGACCTAACAACTCTTACCTTAACACTGGATTAAGAGTTCATAACTAAGCACTGTCTTAACAGTTCATACATTAACACTGACCTATCAATTCATACCTTTACACAGAGTAAACAGTTCATACCTAAACACTGACTTAACAGTTCATACCTTCACAGTTACCTAATAGTTCATACCTTCACAGTGACTTAACAGTGCATACCTTCCCACTGACTTAACAGTTCATACCTAAACTCTGACTTAACAGTTCATACCTTCCCACTGACTTAACAGTTCATACTTTAACATTGACCTAACAGTTTATACTTTAACACTTACTTATCAGTTCATACCTTAACAATGAATTAACAGATCATACCTTAACAATGAATTAACAGTTCATGCCTTTACAATGTCTTGACAGTTCATACCTTCACAGCGACTTAACAGTGCATACCTTAACACTGACTTAACAGTTCATACCTTAACACTGACTTAACAGTTCATACTTAGACACTGACGTATCAGTGCATACCTTCCCACTGACTTAACAGTTCATACCTTAACACAGACTTAACAGTTCATACCTTCCCACTGACTTAACAGTTAATACCTTCACAATGACTTAATAGTTCATACCTTCACAGTGACTTAATAGTTCATACCTTTACAGTGACTTAATTTAATACCTTCACAGTGACATAACAGTTCATACATTCACAGTGACTTAATAGTTCATACCTTTACAGTGACTTAATATTTAATACCTTCACAGTGACATAACAGTTCATACATTCACAGTGACTTAACAGTTCATACATTCCCACTGACTTCACAGTTCATACCTTCACAGTGACTTAACAGTTAATACCTTCACAGTGACTTAACAGTTCATACCTTAACACTGACTTAACAGTTCATACCTCCCACTGACTTAACAGTTCATACCTTTACAGTGACTTACCGGTTCACACCCTCACAGTGACTTAACAGTCAATACCTTGACAGTGACTTAACAGTTAATACCTTCACAGTGACTTAACAGTTCATACATTCCCACTGACTTAACAGTTCATACCTTAACACTGACTTAACAGTTCATACCTTCCCACTGACTTAACAGTTCATACTTAAACACTGACTTAACAGTTCATACTTAGACACTGACTTATCAGTGCATACCTTCCCACTGACTTAACAGTTCATACCTTAACACTGACTTAACAGTGCATACCTTCCCACTGACTTAACAGTTCATACATTTACAGTGACTTAATGGTTCATACCTTCACAGTGACTTAACAGTTCATTCCTTAACACTGACTTAACAGTTCATACCTTAACACTGACTTAACAGTGTATACCTTCACAGTGACTTAACAGTTAATACCTTCACAGTGACTTAACAGTTAATACCTTCACAGTGACTTAATAGTTAATACCTTAACAGTGACTTAACAGTTCATACCTTCACAGTGACTTAACAGTTAATACCTTCACAGTGACTTAATAGTTCATACCTTCACAGTGACTTAACAGTTAATACCTTCACAGTGACTTAATAGTTCATACCTTTACAGTGACTTAATAGTTAATACCTTCACAGTGACATAACAGTTCATACCTTCACAGTGACTTAACAGTTCATACATTCCCACTGACTTCACAGTTCATACCTTCACAGTGACTTAACAGTTCATACCTTCACATGTTACTCCATCTGCACTCAACTTCTTTCCTGCATCACAAGTACACACATAGCTAGTGTTTTTGCCAATTTCCTCACACCCGGTTGCAGTGCTACATTTTCCATCACAGAGATCCTCATCTGAAAAATGACAAAAACAAATATCACAACTGATGCTGTATAAACTAAAAACCATAATTAAATCAGTTTACGAAGCAAATGTATAAAAAAAATCAGATTGGTGATGGTAAACTAAAGCCAAGCCATTATCCCCCTCACAGCCAAGATGGTTTAAAATGACCATTGATAGTAGTTACACATTGTGCACTCTATTTCTATGGGTTCAGAAACTTTTAATGTGCACTCTAAGAGCCTATTTTATTACCATAGTATTTTTCTACATCTCTCAGATGACGTCGCAGCAAAGTGTTTCACATAAACTTTTAATCATTTTCTTGATTTAATTTGGTTCATGAATTAAGAAACCCCTTATATTCTATTTTCCTTGTGCTCTGCTATTATTTCATCATTTCCAATTTTTTATATGTATGACATGTGTTTCTCTTCTTTTCTTTTCTCCAAATGTCTTTTATTTTCGGCACTTTTTGCCTTAATGTGTTCAATTCTATTTAACACATCATACAATAAATACAGCATTTAAGTCGCCATGTTCAATTTCAAAAAATCTTGGGTTCAATATTAGGCATGTCAGTAAAGTGTTTTGTGTGATGTAGTACATAAATAAAGTAAACTTTTTACTTACCATCACAGGTTTTGCCATTCAATTTTTTACCCAGGGGGCACAAACAAGTAGCAGTGACGTTCACCATAGCACACTCATCAGAACAGCCATGATCATCTGGACATTTATCACCCTTGGGATCGGCTGCATTCATTGAGCAAAAGATAAAAGAAAAGTCCATACAGGATGGTTAGTTTGGATTTTTCTAAAAACAAAAGTATTTCTTTTGAATGGATCTAATTTAGAATACAATTTGAGCTTCGGAGGGTTTTTACACAATTCAAGATGATAATTTATTGTAATACTGAGACTTCTGACTTCTAAATGAAGTTGGGTAAGCCCTCCTGGGCGCAACAGCTTAAATTTCGCTCTGTTGTATCATCTCATGGCTCTGAATAATACATTTGGTATAAGAAAGTCTTGTGGGTTAATGAAAAAAATAAATTGCTCAGTTTTTAACCTTTTTATCCAGCCCATAAGTATCAATGAACTGTGAGGCCAATAATGGATCAAGAAATTGTATTATAACCCATCCTTTTGAACAAAATAACCAACCTATACAAGAGAAGCCATCAGGACCCAGTACGAGGCCACTGCCACAGGCGCAGCGGTAACTTCCAGGTGTATTGGTGCACGCTCCCTTACACTGGGCTACATCTGGACATTCATCCACATCTGGGGAATGAGAGACAAATAACGTGTGGAATCAATGATGAGTTATTATCATAAAAATAATCAAAAATAATATTACAAAATATGTAACTGTCTACAGATATAAGAAGGAATAAAAATAAAATGATAATATCAAAAGACTTTATGACAAAATGTTCACCCAAATGCTGTTCATCTGCTCTTATAAAGCTTAACTAGCAGTAAGTGGTTATTTTTGGTTGGTGTCTCACTTACACGCAGCTTTAATTATCACAATATCTAATCTTTTCGGAAACTATGTCTTGATCATTTTAGCACAGAATAATTCATAATTGGTCTTAATTGGCGAAATATATAGGGCCTGTGTGCAGACCGTCCTACTATATGGAAGTGAGACCTGGCCCTCCATGTCGGATGATGAAGATACACTCGACAGGAATGAGATGTCGATGAATCTTTGGATGTGTGGCCCCTCCTCAAAGGAACAGCCCAGTAGGGAACTGAGAGTAAAGATGGGTGTAACCCCAATCACTGCTCTCCTGGGGCGTGGCAGGCTTCGCTGGTTTGGACACACTGAGAGAAGGCAGCTGGACAGCTGGCTCAGGAAGATCCAAGCCCTAGTGGCGTGAAGTTGTTGGTGAAGATCTAAAAGCCATGGGGCTACAAGTGAGACAGAAAGACTATAAACGTTGATGACGATGATGATGACTTACTTTCATTTTCAAAATTGCACACCAGTTTGTCCAACACTATCACCTCAGCTTTCATATTAACATCATCAATTTACAGTCTCATCATCATCAATTTACAGTCTCATCATCATCATCATCATCTTCATCATCATTATCAATTTACAGTCTGTTTCCATGAACTATGTGTAAGACGTTTCTCCTAGAAATGGCACTTTGTCATTGGTCCCAATCTAGGATTAACTCTGGTGCTAAAGCTTTAGTCTCAATGTCTTCTGTAATAACCTCCCTTCAGGAATTTGGGGGTCTTTCTGAGAGAGCATCACCTGGGATCTTAAATCCTGTACCTGCCTTAGCCAGCTGTTCTCATCCTTTCTTGCAATGTGGCCATACCAGCGCAGTAGTCATAAGTGCATAAACTAAACAATTGGTCTGACACTAAGCCTCTTCCTGAGAAGGTCACAGAGGTATCTGTCTTTGGGAGTGGCGCAGCACATCCAGTGGATCATTATTATCTCATTTCTGTGTATCTTCTGCCCATTTTCAAGTTTGGCCATCCAAGTTTTGCAGCCGTATAGCATCACAGTCTCTCATATAAAATAATTGAAAAAATGTAGTCACTTAACTACTTACTTTTGCCTGCTATCCATCTTCAAAAGCCACTCTTACATCAAAAAACAATGGACAGAAAAAAAGAACAAATGAAAGTATTTTAGAAGAGCTATCAGTCCAACGTAAGATCCTTGCAGAGATGAACAAGAGAAGACTAAGATATTTTGGTCATGCAAACAGAAACAACAAAACAAATCTAATGACAGTAGGCCTACAGGGGTGGCGGAACACTTTTAGGGCAGGGTGGGCGAACTTTTTTAAGGGCACTTTTTCGTCAGAAAAGGGCACTTTAAAGCGGCAAAAAGGGCACTTTCTCGTCCAACAAAGGCATTTTTCTCTGCTTTTCGTAACAAAAGGCACTTTCTCTGCAAAGACGGACAGTTCATCCAGAAAAAGGGCATTTGGAAGCGTCGAAAAGGGCACTTTTTCCGACCCCGCTCGCCCCCATGCTTCCGCGACCCCTGTAGGCCTACAAAAAAAAGTGAAGGCCAATTGAAATCAAGGAAGACCACCAACGTCTTATATGAACAACATAACAGACAGCAGTGGCCTGAACTCATTGATGTGGTGCACCGAAGCAGGGACCGAGAAGACTGGCGTTCTATTTTGGGGCTCCTAACGTTCTCCGCGGGGATGGAGACAGGTGACAGATAAGATCAAGACAGGTAGATTGGCAGTTAGTTGAGGTATGACTTTTTTATATTTTCAGGTTTGCATGGATGGTGGCTTTTTTGCTTATCCTTTTTTTATTTCTAACAACAAAGAAATTTTCAATGTATATTACTTAAACATGAGTCTTACATGCAATAATTCTTCTCCAATTAGACCATAATAAGGTTCTAGCTCCTGCCTATCCGAGACCATCTGGGTATGCATGCATACAAGAAACAAATTTACTATTTTGCATGTGCAATTTCTTTTCTCTGTGGGAATTTCAAACATAACAAATGTGCATGTACTTCTATAAATTATATTATAAGACTTGATATTTACTCACCAACACACTTGCCATTGTCTTTTTTATACCCAGGAGCACAGGAGCATGTGAAGTTTCCCACAATGTTTTCACAGATCATATCACCACAGGTGTTGAGGGAAGCATCTTCACACTCATTTTGATCTGAGGTGCAAAGGAAATGAATAATAGAATTTTATTTCACAATATAGAAGTCATTTTCGACTTTAAATTCTTTTTTTTTTATCAAAGTCCTACTTTTTAAAGTAACAAGGTGTACAACGAAATTTGAGAGAATTTACAAGGAAAATTTCTCCATATTGAGAGAATGTTCAAAGAAAATTCCTTCATCTTCATAGAATGTTCAAAGACAATTCCTTCATCTTGAGAGAATGTTCAAAGAAAATTCCTTCATCTTGAGAGAATGTTTAAAGAAAATTCCTTCATCTTGAGAGAATGTTCAAAGAAATTTGTTCATCTTGAGAGAATGTTCAAAGAAAATTTGTTCATCTTGAGAGAATGTTTAAAGAAAATTCCTTCATCTTGAGAGAATGTTTAAAGAAAATTCCTTCATCTTGAGAGAATGTTCAAAGAAATTCGTTCATCTTGAGAGAATGTTCAAAGAAATTCCTTCATCTTGAGAGAATGTTCAAAGAAAATTTGTTCATCTTGAGAGAATGTTCAAAGAAAATTCTTTCATCTTGAGAGAATGTAGAAAGAAAATTCTTTCATCTTGAGAGTATGTATGAAAAAGATTCAAGCTTTACCTTCACACTCTCCAGCACTGTTTTTAACAAATCCGTCTGGACACTTGCAAACAGATGAGCCAAAGGTGTTCTCACACTGTTCTGTTGACTTACAGGTCGTCAAGCCAAGTGTACACTCATCAACATCTTCATCACACAGCGTTCCTGTGGTTGGCGGAAGAGAGAAAAATATGAGTTTGCTAGTCATTTGTTAGTACAGGGATATAAAAAAACACAATTAACTGCTAAATCTGCTTATCTTATCTCTTACTCTATATATTATGGTAAATAAATTACTGTTTTATGTGTTTTTACACCAGGTTTGATTTTTTAGTATTTGTCAGTATCAACAGGGTTGCAAAATAAAACATTTTCAATAAATTCAGGTTTAAGCATAAAAATGATAAATCAATTCTGAATTTGTATTAACATATTATTGATAATTGATTTATTAAATATAGAAAGGTAATATTTGCATAACACTCAGGGATTTATAACTGCCCAAAGAAGTGAGAAAGAGGGGAGAAACTACTTTTGCTGTTACAAAGAGCTGAGGGGCTAATTGTCCTCCCTTCATAGAATTCTCATAAGCTTGGAATATTGAGACTGAGCTTATTCAGAACATGACCAGATCATAACACTGAGCAATGAAACAACATTGGCCAAGATTACAGATTTGCCCCTTGATTTTATACGCACCCATGGTTTTCATGACCCATCATCCAAAACATATTAACATTTCAGGCTTCAATCAAGGGCAATGATTTTCACGTAGTTTTGAGGGTTCTCTCTTTTATTTACCATAATTCCTTTTACCCCAAAAAAGTACTTACAAAGTACAAATGTGGATTTTCCGCATGATCTACAAAAATTACTGCCCTAACAATCTTACTGATGACGCCATTTTGTAGTTACAGAAGTGAGGTGGTTTCTTTCGCAAGCAAGAAACAAATCACAAAATTTTATAAAAGGTAAAACCTTGCACAAGATAATGCATGTACAGTACTTTATTGTCTGAAAATGTCACAGAGTAAGAGATAGGTGTCTTTCCGTACCTTGAAATCCAGTTTTACATTGACAGCCTTGCTTTGGATCACAACCCTCAGCTCCAGCACCACAGTTGCAGTCATCAGCGCAGTTGTCACCCCACTTGCCTCCAGAGCATGCTACAAAGAATATGTTTCAGCTTATATGGTGTTGAATTACTATAGGTAAATGATATTCATCTATCATTATTTGTCTCTGTACTTTCATGATTATTACATGCAAATATCTAACTTTCAGTGAAAAGGTCATTTTGATACTAAAGTAAAGTAAAGTAACCCATACTCATTACTGAGCTTCAGCTTATCAGGAGTTAATGTCCCGACCTTTTAGACAACAGCATTTGAGGTAGTTTGTCATTGCTTTCCTCACAGACTTAACTTCGCTTGACCTAAAGGGGTTAGCTACTCATTTTCACAACTGGCCGCAGAATCAACAGGATGTTTTTCAAACACAAAATATGGTTGAGGCTAGAGATCAAACCTGTAGTGTTTTTGGTAATAGAACGTCGCTCTAACCAACTGAGCTATCTACATCCCTATTTTGATACTACAACTTATTTAAATGAATATGAACAATTTAACAATAAATAGAATTAGCAAGCCAAGCAACAGCTTAGAAAAGTAAATAAATGGAAACTTGACATTCTAAAGAAAGAAAACTGATACCTGGATTTAATGTAAACAATTAAGACATTCTTTTACCATCACATTAACTTATTTTCTGTCTCTTTTATTAACACAAGTAGATGGACCATTCTCCGAACGTGTAAGTATAGACCCTCTGTTTTTAACTTTCCTAGCTCCATTATAATAAGAATTCTCACAATATAAGAAAAAAAAATATCAAGAGAAACAAATTTTCATCCTCAGCCCAGATTTGATCCCTGGAACTTCGGATTAGGAGTCAGGCACGCTATCGTGTGCCTCAAAATCTGGCACAAATAGCGGATATTGCCGAGGGCCTAAAGCGACAATGGTTATCGGCCATAACAAAGATAAACAATGACGGCTAAACGCAGGATTGGAAAACACAACGACAACGACTCAATTTTTAATCTTTAATAATGCAAAAATTAGGCTTTAAATAAAACGTTTTCCTAGCTCCATTATAATAATACAACATCTGTTATAAGCAACATAGATATGTCTGCAACACCTTACTCATGCATCAGAAATCTTTCTCAATACAAATTTGGACATGCCATTCTTAAACACTAACTAACCAATGTGTCTGAAAATGAAATGTTACTTTGCATTAAGCATGCCCCTTAAAAAAAAGTCACAATTAAGAGCAAAAAAAATAAGAAAAAAAATTGTTGAGCAAAAATTATTGTTGGACATTGCTTCATGTTAAATTGATGGGTGAATTAAGAAAATTGCCTGGTGAATTAAGACTAACACACAACTTTTAACAGGCATAACAAAGCTTTACTTGTCATGCTTATAGAGCACTGTATTGTTTATTTCAGTCCTCTCACATGAAGTTTTGCAATCACAATGTGTGTTGCGTCTGGCACAGTGAGGAGACAGTGTGTTGTAAAGGTGTTTGGGGCAGGCGATACATACTCCTTAGACTTAAGTCAGTAGGTCAAGGTTTGAGGTGATATCATGGTGACCACTTATTTCTTGAACTCATATTGGCAAGATTTTTTGTTCCAATAAACAGAACTTTTTTACTATTAATAATTAATATACAATCAGGAATTTTATTGATCAAAAAACCAAAAACACAAAATTATTAAGTGCAAAAAGACTTTTTTCCAAAACAAATAGCACAGAACATTATAATCAATGTTCAAGACCTATATATGTAGTATATACATGAAAAGAGATAATGTGAAAATATTAACTCATAGAAAGAAAACCTTCTCTGTCTAGTATACAAGAAAACTTTATCTATAATCAAATAGGAATAAAATACTTTTTTAAAAAGGCAAAAACACATATAGAACAAACCAAACTTTTAAGAATTGGCATTCCTATCCATTCAAAAATACCTTAAAAAATTAAAGTTTACATACCAACACAGGTACGTAGGTCATTTCCCATCATTTCTCCCTTCTGACAAGTACAATTGAAAGAACCCTCTGTATTTACACAGCCCGGTTTATAAGAGCAAAGGTTGAGGTGACTGTTTTTCTTGTCACACTCATTGATGTCTGAAAAAGTCAATTTGATATATTACCAATCAGGTATGAAAAATGGCATCCATAATATATCTATCCAATCACAGGGTTGAGTACATTATGACATAGCATATTTTTGTCTAAACATACTACTTTTGGTGTTGTATGTTATATGCATTGAGTAATTTGTACAAAATGGAAATGTACATTATGAATGATGTATATTATATCTTGATACTTATTCTCCTAGAAGTAATTACTGAACTCTTAACTCTAGCAACAACTTCTGCTATCAAGGTGATATGCTTGATGATGAAGTTAGAGGGGCTGAGTCAGAAAATATTTCCAGGGCACAGAGCAAATGGAAGAAATTCTAAGACCTGAAGCCACTTCTAATAAACAGTGCAAACTCTCTCTGTACAAAGGGAGCCCTGTACAGGACCAAAATGTTATGCTTTATAGCAGAAAAACTGGCCTATAACGGCTGATGATATACCAAGGGTACAAGGGTTGATCCCTAAAAACATGGAACAAGCTAATCTCTGAGGATATAAGAATCAAAGGGATCTACTAGGAGCTTGCAAAAGTCTGAGCCAGTTTGGAGATCTGCAATTGCATAATCAAGTCAAACCTCTTGCCCATCATGGAAATAAGGACAATAAACTTATGTTGAAAGTGACTGGAGTGAAAGCTTTACATTGCTTTTAATGGTTTAACAATGCTAGACCCCTGACATGCATGGAAAAGTCAGTCAAAATAATATATAAAAGCTCTGAGGACCTCTCATCTCTTAAATTAAGATTTGGGTGTGAGTGAATCCAGCTGATCATTTGAGTCTTCTGGTTGGAAAGCAGCTACCCGCATCATTCAGCCGAAGAAGGTCGTCAGAGGTTGAGCGAAAGCTCCTGAGAGACTTTCCACTTCAATCTCGAAGGTAAATGTTACAATCATACATATTACAGTAGTGATTTGTTGTTGTGTTGATAACTAGCATTTTTCTACATTTTTATTATATTGTACAGTATTTCTGTTAATTAGTATGGAACAATTGAAGTTTACAAACAGCACTAAAAAGGATAAAAGTAAATCAAAATATTTTAAGTTAAACAACACTGGCAATAAGGATAATCAAGATCATTATGAAAACTTAGTATTGATTATAACTGGTTTGCAAAAGCTTTACTGATTATTATTGACCACAAAGAGAGCAATTTATAACAAACATTTTAATAGACCAATCAGAACTGAAGAAAAAATAAGATGATATAAGACAAGCCTGACCTGCGCAATGTGTTGCATTAATTAGTTCAAAGCCAACTTTGCAAGCACACTTTGGGGTACTATCTTTGTCTGGCTTACAGATCTGCTCACACACCAGATTTTGGCCAGCACACAGGTCTTGCTCTGAGGAATGAAACAAACACATAAGAAAAACACAGATGGACAAAACAAACACTAAATTTAACAAGAGAAATCTACATACTCCTACTTATTTTCCGTAAAAATAATTGCAGTTGTTTTAGCTTATGTGGGTCAGGATGGCCGAGTAGTCTAGTCACCCGATCTTTAGAGCGATATTCGATCTCTTGAGGCAGTGCTGGAAAACCGTTGCGGGTTCAATCCCGTCAATGGACACATTTTCATGGTAAAAAAAATGTGTAAAGCTATCCTGGAATGTGGTTGGTGCATACCGCTCGTTCAAAAAGATTTCATTATCAGTACTTGCTTGTCCCACGATCCTTGGTAGGCAGGATCCTATCGGAGACAGACGATAAAAACGTAGGCCCCGTGCTAGCTGCACGCTAAAGATCCCCTGGTAGTTGCTCAGAGTATCATCCGGGCAAAATTAAAAAAAAAATGTCCTACCAAAAACTGTTGGACTCTTGACAGTCTAATTAAAAAGAGTACTTCTGAAGATGGATAGCAGCCGCCCTCTGGGCAAAGGGAAGCACCAAAAAAGTGTTAACGCAAAACATGTGTTGGGCAAAAACATGAGTGTGTTAAAAGCAGTACAACAGTTGACTTTGTTCGACGTTGAAGCGAATGATCGAGAAGAAGAAGACAAGGCTGTGAACTAAAAAATATCAGGAAGAAAAAATATCTAAACTTATAATGGAAGCCGATAAAAAGCAGACTTTCTTGCAGTAATCTAGTAAATGATGCAAGTAAGGAAATGTTACTGACAGTAATGGAAAATAAGAAAAGTTTGAAGAGGCTTCTCATCTTATAAGGCAATGTCACTGATATAACCTATGTTTAAATCCTTGAGATGTGATAAACTTGTATTTTGTGAGGCTTTTTTTTTACATCATATTATTACAATAGATAAAAGTTTCAACGAACATGTCGGGACCAATTGTATGCTTCGTTGAATACAGGATTTTGTTGAAGTTTTTGTAAAGCTATCATAGGCAAAATATCGGATTTTTCCAAAAGGATAAATCTACTTACATCAAATATATTTCCTTGTTATTTGTCATTGGAAACAAAGGTTCAATATTCACAATCAAAGGTCTTTTTGCCTCATTTTTCAACAATTTTTGCTATTTCCTCTGTCAGAAGTCATTTCAGTGATATTTTGGGGTGCACTTATAGGCTGAACTGAAACTGATTGACATGTTTAAGTCTTGTTTCTGTCGTTTTCTGAACGCAAAAACCAGCGATCACAAATATGCAGAATAGTCTAAAGAGTTAAAAGATGACAAAAGACATTGCACTCAAGACAACTGTGACAATTTCCAGAACATTCAATATTGGTAAGAATCATCAAATGTTTTTTACCTTGTTCACATTTTGCTCTATCAGCCTTGAGCTTGTAGCCTTGAGCACACTTACAGTTGTACGAGCCTGGGGCATTGACACATTCTTGTTCACATTTTGAAGACTTGGTTGCACATTCATCAATATCTGTGGAGACCCATCATATGTTGTATAAGTCATGGCTTCATTTATGTATAATTACACCTGAATCTTAACTATGACTACCTTTGATAACTTTTTGAAGGGTTATGATTGAAACGGCAATAATACGTACATTACTGAAGATAGTACATTTTTTACCCCAAAAATGTATACCCGAAGTCTCTGCTAGCATTTTACTTGGAAAACCATATAATAAACTACAAAGTATGTTTGCAGCACAAGCTAAAATGCATTTGCAGCTGTCATCTTATTTCATAGCCGCCAAAGAAATTGAGTATGAGGTTTTAGTCGGGGGGATGAGGGGTTTCTTTTCACCCCCCCCCCCATGACTCAACCAGACTTGAATTTTATTGATCCTTTATGGTATATAGACACAAAATTTTGTCTTTGCCAAAAAATCAACCTGGACAAACTGACCACTAGGGCTGACCAATGGTAAAAAAAACCAACAGTTCCCGAGTTATGAGGTCAAGCGTGATCGTGACGTCATCAATTTAGGATTTAAACACTGAAAGGGTCCAAAAAAAAATTAACGTATCTTAATGTTCAGCACCTCTAAAAATATTGCCGAGACACGTTTAATCCGATGAAAAAAAATTAATCAATTTGG
>JAUUEB010517349.1:0-17683 GCA_032362205.1 Clione limacina | reverse complement strand
CCTCACACACACCTCACACACACCTCACACACACCTCACACACACCTCACACACACCTCACACACACCTCACACACAACTCACACACACCTCACACACACCTCACACACAAAATGCAACCGAGGCTGTAACATCTATAAGGCATGACACTAGCAAGACGGTGGCATGTTATCCATGAATTTAACCTGCAGAAAAACTTAGATTTTTATGCCAGTTTCTTTTAATGTATTTATTTTTTTTTTTAATTTTGCTACACACCTACCTAGACATAGCAAAATGTAGACATAATCTTGGATCACAAAACCTTAATTATTCTGCAATATGTTCTATTCTGTATCTCTCTTAATCAGTTCAAGTGCAGAGGTGGAAATGGCTGACCAAGACATGTCCAGTCTTCTTGCAATAGAAAGATCCCTAGATGAGGAGAAAGATACAGTAAGTATAGGAATGTTTGAAGTCTGTAAAATGATTAAGATCATTTCTTAAAACTTGCAAATATACCCTCATTTCAAAACAAATTGTCACAGGTATTTTTGTCATGAATATTCATAGTAGTAGCTGAAAAATATTGAATTGCATGTTTTACTTACAAAAATATTTTAATGATTATACAAGTTACAATTTTGTTTAAAAGGTTAAGATATATAATTCAACTCAAAACATAATTTTTTTCAAACTGCTTACATTTACTTTTTGCATACAACAAATCTATACTTCTATGACCGCTACCTATAAATGGAAAAATAAATACATATATTTTAAGATACAAAAAACGTATAGATAAAAAATACCTAGTATAATAAACATAAATTTTTCTCATTATCCTTTTAGTCAAAATCATTCAGTTTGATTAATACTTAATACTGACATAATTTCCCAACCTTTAGTTGATGTTACGTACCTTGGCATTGCTCTTGAAAAAGAAGATGGAAAAGCGGACTATAACAAAACAGTTTTACAGTGATTTTACGAAAAAGTGTGAGGAGGAGATGAAGGATCTCAACAAAATGATAGCCAGAGAGAAGGAGGATGCTGAGGAGGTAAAACCTTTCAACTTGTGTTTGACATATTTCCTACTTCACTGATTCAATGTTTTATTACTGTTTTGTTGTGTAGTACTAGATCAGAGTTGTCTCAGATTTTATCAAAAGGGCTGTGATGGTTGAGAGTATAAAGATACTGACTCATAATTGAAAGGTTTATTGTTTAATTCATGCTATCAGAACATTATTAATCTTAAAGTTTGTTAAAAGTCAAAAGTGAAAGTATACAGTGATAGAGCTTACACACTTGAAGCCTAAGATAGGCAGGAAAACTGTTATCTTTATTAACCCCTAACTGTGAGTTATTTTTATATGGCCTTGATTTGGCTGATTCTAAGTTATAGGAAAAAAGAAAAAAAAATTAACAAATTTTGACTCATGAAAAACTCTCACAATTTTCAGCTCAAAGATAATGCCTGAAAAAGCTTTTTGAATAGCAGAATGAAAAGAATATCATTTTGGTCTTGTCTCTATTTTATTGTAGATTATCAGACTGAGTGTGTACCTTTTTTTGTTTATTATTTATTTTAGTATTTTATGAATATTGTTTTGTTTTTACATCTATGCCTTTGTTCCACCAGAAATTGAAAAAGGATCCAAAGTTAACCAAAGACCCACAAGCTCTTGAGACTGAAATGGAGAAACTGCAAACACACTACAGTAACAAGCAAGTGAGCATCTTATTTATTTTTTTCTCCCCAAAAAACATACTGTCAAACTTGTCAAGCGATGTGATTCCTATGAACAAGTTGACAAAAAAATTTAAAAATTACACCTGAGTTCCTATATACCAAATGTCAAAACATCCCCTGACCCCCACATCCAATCCCCATCCCTATTGCTAATTAGCTCCAATCATTTAAAATGTTTGATGACATATAATCTATGCAATAAAGGTGCAAAATCCTGTCCCTTTTTGTGGTGAATATCTGTCAATGTACCCTTAATTACATCCATTTATCCCTGCTCCATATGTTTATAAAACAATTGAAAATTGGCACCGCTCCTCATCTTCCTATCCTTGGGCTAGGATCTACATCTGATATTCATAGAATCAACATGCATTTCATGATAATTTGAGGTAAATGCAATGCGCCAATTTATGTTTCACCGGACTTGCTTGGTATAGGAAAACCAGTGCGAAAGAGAAAAAATCAATTGAAAACATGTGTTTTGTACAGTATTAGACGGGTCCTTCCTGTGTCTTATGATAAAAAGTGTTTGATTTTATGCAGTTTTTCAAAGATAAGTTCATCAACGCATGTGATGTAATAATTAATGAAAAGCTCTGATACCTCTAAGATATAGGACATATCCACCAGTAACATTTTTGTTGATGAGACATTTTGTTAACCGTTAACGTATATCAATGTTATTAAAGATACATAAATACTTTGGATTCACCCACCTGGACAAACAAGTTGTTTGGAGGATCCTTCTTCTTATCAATGTCCTGGGTGAATTCTTCGTTATTAAAGATATGAATTTATTGAGAGGAAGAGAAAAAATAAGTTGTGCAAATTAACAGTCAGATTGGTTCAGCTGTTCAAAAGTTATGAAGTAAAATGTTTCACCAATTGACTCTAAATGTAGGGCCTACATTAAAACAAACTTCATATAAACTGAAGACTAAAGAGTACAATGTCAACATTTATCTTTTCAATATCTATACAAGCTAGTCTTTTGCAACTTCTGGTTTTGATTAAAACAAAATGCATTGATCCTCTTTTTTACCTTTCTTCCTCCTCACCCCCTCCTTCAATATTTAAGGATCTGGCTTGTTCAATCATTGAATGTTCAGCTTTGATGAAGTAATGTCAAATTCTAATCTTTTATTATTTTTAAGCTGCGTTGTCATGCCTACTTTTTCCTGTTCACAGAATAAGCTTCACAAGGACTACACAAATGAAATGAGAGTAAATCTCCTCCGTTCATCTGGTATGGCAGAGGCAGAGGTCGATGACTTAATGGAGAAACTGATGAAGAATATGGCAAAAGTTGACGAGAGGCTTGGACTTGAGCAGGCCAGACAACGTAGGGTAAGTGTTGTATCATCATTGTATGAAGCATCCTGGAACAATTCAACCATCACATGCTATTGTCAGTTACAATCTCCTTTAATAACATAGTTTACAAAGGGATTTGGATATCTAGTAATTCCTCTATTATTGGAGGTGTTTCAGTTTAAAAGTAAACAGGTGTAGAATGTTCTTTGATAACAACATTCCTCAATCTAATAATAATAATAAATGGCATTTATACAGCCCTTATTCCTGTGGACCACAAGCTCTAAGCGCACATTTTATTTCCTAGACAGGCTCAATGAGATCCACATCTGTACATTCTCAGCTTCCTTGGAAGTATACAAGGGATGCTACCTTATAAGGTGCTTCGCCTAAGCAATCACAATGACATTCACTGCCTATAGTTTGTTACCAATTTAGCACCTGGGTGAAGTGAGGAGAAGTTTGTATTTTTACTTGAAAAATGCCAGGCTCTGGAGGGAATTGAACCCAGAACCTTCTTCTTTCGAGTCAGCCAGCCTGTCACTAGACCAAGATGCTGCATTTAGAGTGAAGAATTATTTTATATCTATATTGAATTACTCTTGTATGCACTCTTGTATGCAGATGGTTCTACCTTCTGATATTTTGAATTACAGAAAAATTATATATCTTTCTTGATTTCCAGTCCCTAGAGCAGAGACTGGCCAAGAGGAGACAAGCTTTTGAGTATCAAGAAGTTGAAGAAAAGGAAGCTCAAGATAGTACTGACGATAGGGTTGATGTGCTGAAGAATATCCTGACAAACCATCTGGAGGACCACTCTTCAATCTTAGAGACAGGGAATGATGAGATTATAAATGAATATGCGAATGATCTGGACGGCATAAGACATTATCATCGCAAAGGTGAACTGATTTTTACCTACTATGTCAATTTAATTTTTTAATGACTCATTCAATTAAAAGAATGTTTCAGCACTTGATACATTTTTTACTTCTATCAAAATGTACTATTTATTGAAGTCAACTTAGAAACCTATAGTTTTGTCAAATATCTTTTTATACTACATTTTAAACATATGATAAAAACATATTTATTGTTCTAAGCAAGTTTTTAAAGTTTTTTGGTATATTGAACTCTGTTAGTATTCTGTTTTGTATTATTTTTACACCAGGTCCTTAATTTATGGTAGGTTGAAATTCCATAAAAATTACTCATAAATCGAATGTAGAAAATAGTGAAAAAGAGATACTTTCTCTAATATCAAACATTTATCCATTTACTACCACAATTAAAAAAACAATTAATTAATTTTGCACATGTTTAAAAGCAAAGATTTGAAAGAAAGAACAAATAAACATATCAGGGTTTCTTCATCATATAAAAATCGTTTCCTTGGTGTTACTGGAAATAATTCACTAGTGCTATCTGCTTTGATTTTGTACACTTTTAAGATCAAAATTCTTTGTATGAGACTGTTGGATGCTGCACTAAAATATTTTCCCATTCCTGGTTCAAGTCAATTTTGAGAATTAATTATAATTGCTCCGGTATTGTTTTATTTTATGGTGTTACCCTCAAATGAAGTCACAGACAGTGCAGGCAGATCTGCGACTAAACAGATTATTGAAAAGAACAATGAGATAGACAAGATTTTCTAGACAAAAAATGTTACAATAGACTCCGAGAATAATGAAGTCGGTTATAGCAAAATCTGGAAATAGCTAACAAAACAAAAAGTAATGTTTTTTTCCTTATATAATATTACTAATTTGAAATCCAGAATAACGAAATAAAATCCCAAGGATTCCAGAGATAACGATATAATTAGCAGTCAAGTTCAAATTTATAAAGTCGGAAAACAAATCTCAGTAAGCATACAGCACAAATTATCGTCGTCTAGACAGGCCGAAATTAAAAGAAACACCTCTCGAAAACAAAACATCTAAGAGGGGCGCGTTGAGGTGTGGCAAGATCACTGTCTGCGAGTGGCTTGTGCATGTCTGCATAGGCCTATGACTATGAATTAACTTTGCGTGTGACATAATGTATGTACCCTTAGAGTTGTCCAAAATATGATGCAGTAAAAATGGCTGTTTTGGGTGATTTTGGAAATTGCGAAATTCTGGAAATAGCGAAAAGTTGTCCAGTCCCGCCAACTTCGTTAAAACCGGAGTCTACTATAATAATATGTTTAAATGATTGGATAGGCAGACATTTTTATGACAGCTGGGTTCTGAGGGGTCAGCTATTTGAAAGTAAATTGTATAAATCAGAATTAACCTCCACTATTATAATTTTTGTGAAAATAGTTTCATCCTATAAAACAGAAAACACATAAACCAAACAGACATAAATCAAGAACCTGGTGTACTTCTTACTTCTTATGAGTTTAGAACACAAAGACAAAAGGGAAAAAAATGTTTGCATGAAATTTGTGTATGTTTTATCAAAATGTCTGTGTCTTTGAGATTCACATTATCAACATTGTACTATAATCATTATATGTTCAAGCATTTCAGTTCAATTAAGTGTAATTTTTCTGATTGACATTTCTATCATACTGTAATCATTACTTATGTGATTTATTACAGACTTTCTGATGGAAGGTGAATTAAGCTTTGATAAGTTATTATTTAGTTCTATATGTGGGATTATCGGGGGCCGGGGATTATCTGTGCCTTTATATATGTTTGATTGCTTAAATAGACCATTTCAGAAGTAGGCGATGCTTTATACATAACTACTAGTAGTTTATGTTTGAATATGTTTATCTGTGCCTTTGTATATGTTTGATTGCTTAAATAGACCATTTCAGAAGTAGGCGATACTAAATACATAACTACTAGTAGTTTATGTTTGAATGCTTGTATATTTATGATCTTCTGAACAAAAGAAGACTCTGATGCATTATGTAGCAAATATTTTAGTAGAATAGTTAAAAGGCTTTCTTTATGCTTATAACGTACACATTTTCAAACTTCTTTTTTGTATTCAGTCAACAATAAATAATCTTCTGAAAACACTTGAGGGAATAAGTAGAATCTGCGATGAATCAGTAGAATAATGTTGAGTAACAGATGTCTGTCATATTGAACAATGCAATTAGTACAATTTGTACAGGTTTCTGTGTCATTTTATTTTGATTTTCTTGTCACTGTCTAGTCGCTAGAATGATGAAATACTTAATTTTTTCACTGAATATCAATTAGCGGCGGATGGTGAAAATCAAAGCTAAATTTGTTTACTTTACAAATTTTTTTAATTTATTATTTTACTTTTAATTTTTCTAAATGTTTTTAATGCACCCACGATAGGAACCAAGAGCACCTTATATCAAATATTTTCCATAATTTAGCAACTGGAAAATCGTTCATGATAGTTATTTTCTAATTTCTTCAAAAGTATATCTCATTATCGAGCAATATATCTCAGGTGCAAGGATGATATTATGTATATTTATATATTTTTGCCTTTCCTCTTACCTTTGCCTAGTATAGATGAGTGGGGCCCCCCCCCCCCCCTCCTTACCCACAACACTGATGATGGTTAAATTAACCGAATCCGGAATGTTATCCCAACCCTCCACCATTTCGGCTTGTTTTTTTCTTTTTTTTGTGTCCAAATTTATGAAAATGTATTATTAGAATAAACTGCTGCTACCTTACGTTTCTCAGTATTTATTTAGAATATTCGTTGTAATTTAGAGTTTACATAGGTATCTCTTGATTCCAACCATGAAGCTGAAAAGTATATCTAACAATGATAGATTATTGCTTCACTTGTTAGTTGTTAGTTATTAAGGAAAACAACATGAGTAGGTATATTTATATTGTATCTACTACTACTACTACTACTACTACTACTATCTTTGTAACAAAAGATAGAATCAACAATATATAATATTCTGGAAAAACTTGAATGGAGAAGCAGAATCTGAGATGATTCAGAAGTATACAGATGACTGTCCTACTTCAACTTAACAATTAGAAAGTACAATTTGTACATATTTCTTGTGTCGCTTGAGTCTTTGATTTTATGTCATGGTCTAGTCTAGATTTCTCTAACCTTTTGTTGCTTGACTATTACTATAATGATGAAATACTTAAACTTTTCTTCAACATCGATGGGCAACAGTCTCATTTTTTAATCTGAAATACATACTATAACCTTATATAACTTGGACAAGGTCTCTTCTTTATTATCAACTCTATGTCTGATAACTTCAAAGGAAAATCCTGTATACAAAACTGTCATATCATAATGATCAAATCTACTCAATCCAAAAGGCAAAGGAGTAATTAGCTTTTTTAAAGCATAACATGTTTTTGGAACAAGCTTTATATTTGTACAAGAATTGTTGAAAATGCATCATAGGTTTTAATTTGTTTATTGATTGAAGAGCTTATCATATGTGTATTCTATTTATTTTTTATCTATTTTTCAGAATTTGGTGGCTTCCTTCTAGAGAAGACTGATTCTTTAAAAAAGACAAGGACAGCGAGTTTCGCCAAGCTGAACAAAAAGCAAGAAAAAGAAAAAGCCACTGTTCTTCAAATGGCAGAAAAAAGTAATCCAGCAGATTTTCTCAAGGTAAGAATTTAGGGGCAAAACATAGCACTAGCAATTGGTACACTTGAGTATCAATATAGTTAATGTTTTCAGAAAAATTATCTGATATAAGCAGGATTTGCTGTGATTTATTGTGATATTACAGGTGACTTTTTTATATAAAGAAAGGCTTTTAAGAAATTTGTGACATTAGATGAGTTGTGATATAAGCTGTGACATATTAGGTGAAGAGTAGTGTACTGCAAATTAATGGCTATCTACACCAAGCATGTATTTTGCAACCCCTGATTTGGAGGCATTGAAAGCTTTGGGGATTGAGTTCTCAGAGAAAGTGAAATACTAATCCTTACACTAGACAATTTTGACCCCATTAAACATTTTTAATTTATAACCATGGTTTTTTAAAAGTCTCATCATATAGGACTAAAACATCCTATTTTGGAGCAGATAGCCGAGTGGTTAGGGCGTCAGACCCATGTGCCGGCTGTCTTAAAGCGTTGTGAGTTCATACCATGCAATGGGCCAAAATTTTCATGGTGAAAATTGGAAAATTGCTATAGTGCTCCGCCTGCCTACCCATTAGTTTAATTGGGTACCCAGGTTATAGGCTTTGTAAGTTTATTAAGGCTCATCGCCTAACAGGCCTGACTCCTTGTATACACTGTAGGTACATGTGTGTCTCCGTTGTAGCGAATGTCTTTGTAGTTTTACTAAGGTTGATAGATTGATACCTTGTATACTCTGAATGTACACGTGTGTCTCAAACCTGCCTGTTGTGGGTAATGATTGTAAAGTGCTTTGAGCTTACTCTAAATTTAAAGCGCTATATAAGTGCCATTATTATTATTATTATCCTATTTTGAAGTTATTTATGACTCCTCCATATACATACCCGTAAGAAATAACACTGTCCTCTAGTGAAATATATTTCCGCACCTGACATCTTCAACCCCAGATTTACCATGATTTGATGGTCAGACATAATATGGAGCAAGAAGTTCTCAATGGTGAACTGGACCAAAAGGAAGTACAAGAAATACATAAATTGAAACAAGTAAGTCAATTAGATTTGAATAGTCAAACTGGTTTTCCAATAAAAGTAGTTTCTATAGAAAACATATGTATTTTCACAGAATTAGTTAATTGGTATTGTTTTATGCCCTGCACAACACAAGAAGATAAATGAAAAGTTGATCCATTTACGTCCAGGCGCCAAGTCACTGGATGATAGAATAAATATATAAATGGTATTAACAGTCACTATTATCTCAGAAAAAGGACTTTTACATTTCATTAAAATTTACTACTGGGGTTTTAATATTCCTGCACAATGTTACTTTTGTGACTCTTCATTCCAAGTTAGCTGTGGTGTGAAATCTTTGCTTATTGTTTGTTGATGTCAATTGATATATAAATTTCATACATAAAAGTTGTAAGTTGATACATTTGTCTATGTTTATCTTTGAGAACACACCCACATATCAATTCTCATCTTGTTTGGGTTTTTCCCTTCTCAATATTTTTTTATCTGCATTTTCCGCCTCATTGATCAAGTTGATAAATTCACACACAAAACACTGTTCACTGTGAGGATTTTAGTTTGTTCCCTGAAATTTCATTTCAGCAAGTTAAGAAGGCAGAAGACAAAGCTATGGAAGCAGAGACAGAGAAAGTGATGGAAAAGTTTGAGAATAGAGCCAACATGTCATCTACTGACGCAGCAAAGATTTTGAAGCTTCACAAACAGCAAATGACTCAATGCGATGGTAGTACTTTTTTGGTCATTTTGACATTTCATTTTATTCTTGGGTTTGGTTTTCATTGTATGACTCTAAAGACACCTTAAGCAGTACATTTATAAAATAAAGTTGTTTTTCTTCATTTTCCCACTACTAACTTTAACAAAGTCCACTTGGTTGAGAGCAAACTGAGAGGTCTACTTATATTGCATTAACCACTGATTTATGCACTTGAACATTTTGGTGTTTCCTATCTCCAAGAGGTCATCAACTACCTTCTTTTAGAAAGTACTCTGTTATATAGACTGCTAGAGTGACAGTTAACAAATGTATCAAATTGTTTTCATCATCATATTTTATCGTAGGAAATTTGTATGCAGAGCTTGAATATTATTTACCTTAATAGTTGAGTTTGTGTCCTGATCTGGTGGCCTTTGGTGGTACATGTTCAGCTTTAATTCTTTTTATTATGTTTAATGTTGATCTTTTAACATTTAATGATTTTTTACTCTTTTTAACTTATGAAAACTGAAAATAAATGTTAAAGATGTTGTTTTATTTTGTGTGGGGTATATAATCTTACAGACTAAATTTTATAATATCTAGAATATGTCTGTTGTAACAGCAAAGTGCACAATTTCTTTGAAAATGCTTTTATTATTATGTATTCTCCCAGCAAGGAGACAGAAGGAGAAGCAGGCCATGATGGCAAGATTGGAGGAAAAACTAAACCAAAGACTGCAGGCTGCAGATGAGGCTGAAGCACGTGACCACACAGAACAAGAGGCTTTGAAAGAAGAACAGATGGCAACAATGAACAAAGTCTTAGCAACCAATATGGATCTTACAGATCAGTAAGTTTTTTTTCAGTTTTTTTAATGAATCTGCAAGTATTTATGAAAAGGGACAACTATCAAAGGGAATCAAATCTCAACTTGCACATAGGATGTAGATTTTATCCTCTATCTCTGATAAGACTCGGTGCTAGATCCATTTCACATGTTATATGATCAGAACTGTCTGCGTATAGCTACCATTGTAGCCAATTTTTACAAAGGTCAAAGCATGAACATTTTATTGTCATCAATTAAAGGGGATCAAACACACATCCTGGGTGCAGCACCCAACCAGTCAACACTTGTATGGAATGCTTCCAACCATATTATCTGTCTTAGAGAGCAAAGAACCCAAGGGCACTGATGGAGAAGTAAAGGAAAACTAATGTTCGACCTGCTGCTTTGGACCCCAAACACAGATACACTAGAGTTTGACGCCCACAAATGATGTATATCAACCACAATCCGAATACCACAACGAGGAACTCAAATCAGTCAAAGTAGCAATGTGTGACTGGAGAAGGAGAGGCAATTTGGTTCAGGCAACTAACTCGACTTAGTTTGTAATCACATGGCTACAGGATCACCTTCAAGAGTATTTTTTTATTACCAGTTCTTCAAAGGAAAGTTTTACAGATTAAATGTTCAGTAAGAGATATGTACTTTGTTATTATTTGGTCTTGAGATTTCTCTTTCATTCTGATTTTTGCTCATTTTAATAAACAGTTTTTCATTGGAGACATTTGTGTAAGAAATCTGTTTTTGTCAAGATATAAGAGTTCATTTAACTATTTGGTCACTGTTTGAAAATAAACTTAAGCCATTTCATTTGTTGTTTTTCATAATCTTTTGCAAGCCACATATCTTAAAAGTGAACTTTATTATGATGTCAAAGTTTTTACTGTTCATATTTTTGTTTTGTTTTGCTCAACTTATCATTTGGCTATTTTTACAACATGCATGTTGTGTTTAGTCTATCACAATTTGTTGTTTATTTTCAGAGCAAAAGAGAGAATTCTAAGAGAACATGAACAAAACATGCAGGCCATGTCAAACCAGTTGATGCGAAGCAAAGTCAGACAACAAAAAAGGTAATGAAATCATTAATCTCTTTAACAATGGGCATCAAAATGTTCAATACGAGCTTCCATTCTACTTTTATTATTATCCAACACCAGGAGGTGTGGGATTATGTGACGCCCATGTTTGTCTGTCTGCTTGATAACTCAAAAAATTAACAACTAATAGACGTTAAATTAGGTACGATTTTGTTAATCAACATGATGAAGAACCCTATTTAATTCTACCAAGATCTGTTAACAATTGACTGAGTAAGGGAATTTTAAGTATTTCTCTAGCATTCTTTGATTCCGTCATTGCCACCATTACTGCCTGGCCGAAGTTTATCTTCCGTGTTCACGACCCAAAACGCACTATAAATTAACAGGAGGGGTTGTGCGCCTTTTGTATTTTAATTTTCTTAATCTGTTTTTCTATAATATTTTTATAAAGTTAGTTTCTTTTATTTTACATTTAAGTAATGATGCTTACATGGAAAAGTAAGAATAAGAAACTTTTTATTTTACATGTCAGATTTGTACTCAATCTGAGTACTCATGTTTCTAGTTACCGATTTGATCAATTTTAAATCCTCAAAATAAGATAGAGCATTCATATATACCTTTTTACCACACCATAAGATCTAAGAATTTTTTCAATGTCTTGGTATTTTCATTCAAATGTCTTTTATTGTGATAAAACAACTAAGTGCTTCCTAATAGTACATTACCAAGAGTAATCTTTCTAGCAAAAGACAGGTACAATCAAGCATATGTTCCTTGGACTCAGATTCACTGATCTCTTAAACTTATCTTAAAGTCAACATTTTTTCTTTATTTCTTTAAGTTTTCACACTTTTCTTAATAAAGAACAAATGAGTCATACTTTTTTTTCAAACTTTAAGGCATCATTTTTTAATGTGAAGAGCAAATTAATTAGTCAAATGAAAAAAGTGACATTCTCAAAAACTGTGTTGAAGGATATCAGTTTAAACAGAGCACACTTAAAGTAAGAGTGCACACTGAAAAAATATGGTAGTAAAAGCAACCACAACAAAAAATTGATGAGTTGTCTCATCAAGATTTCTGTTACCATGGCAGCTGTCAACAACTTTTTGTCAATGCTCAACAGTTTGTTAATAGCAATTTATAACAATTATAGAAGTTTAGACAGTGATGAAGAAATTAAAAACATGGCTTAAGATGTGTAGCTTAAAAACTTCAGTATGCATAAAAGTAATACAGCTTCATAAACCCATTGGATCAGTAAAAGAGGACGACACAAAAACACAAATCTTCTTCATTCAGCCAATCTTAGGGTCTTTTGACCAAGTTTAGCTGTGTCTGATCAGAGCTAGTAAATTTTCAATATTGAAGATGAAGAAGAAACAAAATTTGAGGGCACTTGAATTCAGTCAACCAATTGTTGAGTGGATGAATTCAAATTTTGTCATCAAAATATACCTTGATGTGAAGCATATGGCACATTTTATGATTTGTCAAAATATCATGAGATTGATTTATTGTTAAGCTGTGAAAGTTGTTACTGCTATGTTTTCTTCTTGTAATATAAATCCCTATTTTATTAGCAATATGTAAACCTTTTGAGAATAGGTATCTAAATTACTTTCATTTTTTAAAGTTCATTTATGAATATCTTGCTGTTTTAGTTTAGAGATCAAATTGAATCAACGAAAAGCCAGATTAACAGAATTGAAAAAGAAACAAGAGGATGTAGAAAGAAGTTCACAATTGACAAAAGGAAAAGGCAAGGGGAATGAAGACACAAAGGCAATACTGGTAAGAATATTGTTGCTATTTACTTTCATGTTGTACATAACTACACTTGTTTACACTTGGGTAGGTTGTGGTAAGTTTAGCAGTGTGTGCAAGTGTGAACTCTCTTCTGTCCTGAAATAAAAATATGAAGACAATATTTCCCTTGACTTTGTTTCTCTATGGGTAATTATTTTCATTCTAAAATTGTTCTCTCCTTGTTTTATTTTACTTGACAGAAAGGAATAAAGACAGATCTTGACTGGCAAAAATTGCACTCACTCCTGAAACCCTAATCTATTATAGTTTTTAACATTTGCCTTGTACAAACAAGTCTATTTTAATCTGATGTCAGCCCTAGTGTTAAAGAAACCTCAATGCATTTTATAATACTCACATGATATCTAAAATGTCTTATATCAATAAGAAAAATGTAAAACATAAATATCTAATAACCAATAGTCTTGTCTTCCTTAGGGTTGTAAACAAACAATAAATAATACCAACTGACCAAAGAATCCAGTTGATAATAGACATGTGATTTTTGTTTCCTAATAATCAGAGCCTCCAAAAGCCTACCAATGACATTTTTCTATATTTTTTTCTTTTTGTTGAATTTGATCCTTGTTTTGCTAGGTTTACACATACTTCTATTATAAAGTTATATGTTAGATTTTGTTATTTATATATCATACTGTATACATCATTTGTTTGTGTGTTCAGGCTGCCCAGATAGCTAAAGAAGAACAAGATTTTGAAGAGGCCCGTAAGGCAGCAGTAGCAGATCTCAGACGTAAGCTTGCTGAAGAAACAAACGAAGCATTGAAAGCACAAGATGAAGAAATTGGCTTGTTGATCGGTCGACTCCAGGTTATTATTAAGATTTTAATTGTTACTGTTTCAATATTATTACAATTTTTGTTAAACCACTTGTAACCACTTTCTTTCTCATTTTCTCGTTTTTTACATCACTATAGCTTTTGCAGAAGTCACCCTCATTCTCAATTTTTCTTACCCAGGATAACCAGTGGCTATTCTCACGTCTATGTCTCCTCCATTTTTTCTTTTGAAAGAAGATTTAAAAATTATTTCCTCACACTACCAAGATAAATATGGTTACCTGATCCTTAACACTGAGATAATTTATACAAGTTTCAAATATTTTTGGCATAACAAGCAGCCTCCTTGTATGATTCCCATTAAGTTGTGAATTAACTTAAGTGTCTCTTTATTTTTTCTATTAAGGAATCTATAAATTCTCAACTGTCTTTTGTGTATATCTATACAGGTTGGTCAAGCAAGGCGCAAAGCTATAATAGAGAGGCAAGACGCAACACTGAAGCAACTACAGGTACCTTATTTTTGTCCTTGAAATCTTGAGCAACATTTAAGATATTTTTTCACATAGAAAAAAATATCTCTTCATTTATTTACCATTTGCCACTTATCTTCAAGAATATCATCAGTAGTATAAAAAAGCTGCATATTTTAAGAAGATTGAAACAGAATTTATAAATTTGAAAGCCTCAATTTTCAAGGGTAGTTTTGAAACAGCTGCATCTCTAACATGCTGTTTTCAAATGTAACCACATTGAAAATTGTGTGTGTAAAATCGTTTATGTTCTTTGTATTAAAGAATCATTTGTATGATATATATTTGTATACACATACTCTTCCAATCTTGATTTCTTATAGGATGATGAACAAAAAAGCCCCCAACATGTTTTACTTATCCAAAGAATCGGATGTGACTCTGATATTGTGCTTACACACTTCTAAGACATTCAAATAATTATGGCAATTGTCACTTCAATCATTTTAATTGTTTTAAGATTTTTAAGAATTTTCCAATACAAATTAGAATAACACAATAACATGACGTGAGAAACAGAACATTCTCAACTTGTGTCTGTGTTTATATCAGTGTAATATCATCACATTCTAAATGAGGTGTCTACCATTATTTGACTATCTGTCAATAGTGGGAAATCAAAGGTTTTTCGAAATGAATACAAATACAAAAGAAGCTCTTATTACTCTCTGATGAACATCGCTTGGAAATTTTGAAAAATTTACCATAAAGAAAACATAAAGCTGAGGATCCAAAAAACCATAAGAAATTGTATTGCCCTGTACTAAATCTTTAAATCAAAGGAAGTGAGAATACCAGAAGAAGGATTTCCAGAACAAATGTCAAATCTGTGCTTCTATATAGCACGAAAGTTTGGATGTTGACTAAGGCGGTAATGTGAAAACTGCAAACCTTTTTTAACAAATGTTTGAGAAGCATACTGGGCCTCAAGTGGTTTTGACAAATTGTAGGAGGACAGAGCAGAAAATGATGGAGCAGTAGGGAGGTAGATTAGACACGACATGAGGAAGACACCAGAAAATATATCAAGAAGCGCATTGAGATGGAATCCTCAAGGACATTGAAATAGCGTGCGGTACTGGCAATATGTAAAAAAGGGTATAGAAAAACGCCAAAAGGTTATAGCTAGTTTGCTTGTTTGTATTGTTGGCCCGCTTTCAACTAGGGCGGAATCAACTTGGTCGAGAGCAACCTAAGAAGACTGATTTTGCGTTAGCTGTCTGCTTTACACTCTCATGTTTTCACATTTTGGTGCGTCCCTCCACCGAGACGGTGGCAGCTATCCGACTTCAGAAGGTACTCTAGATATTTATACTGCCAGAGTTACAGTTGACAACATATGCCATCAGACAAGTATACAACAATACAGGCCCGATATAGCCATATCAACCAATTTACTTTTGCCTATGGAGAAGACTTCGGTTCTATACTTAAGAAAAGAAGCCATAACCTCAGACTATTAAAGTAATCTAGTAAAATGTTATATCATATTCAGACTATAATGATTTTTAAACTTCATCATGATCTATTTTGCACGTCCGCCATTAACCCCGGAAGAAGTAAACATGGTTAAAAACAAAATAAGACTTGTTGTGAGTTATTGTCGCAGTGCGTTACCTGTTCTAGAACATTTTGGTATTTTCCTTAACTTCACAACGGAAGCCCCGATTCAACTTACAGAGCCAATAAATCAACACATTTATTCCTTATTCGTGTTATAACATGTATTCAGGCTTAACTGTAATTGAAGCTAACACGTAGTTCTTCAGCCCCCTTGCAAGTATCCATCTCAGTGTCACAAAAGCTGATGGTATTGGCCAAGTTGGAGATTTTTTAGACGATCGCTGACAACAAAGACATCTAACAGTCCCCCAAAATGTGCCTTCAACATAGCCTTGCAGGCAATCTTACCTGCAATCTTATCTTCTAATATAATTGTCAATAATTCTAGGGTTAAAGATCCACACAAACGACCTTTTCAATGTTTGACACATAACCTGTTAATCCAAAACATTTACACTTTGAGTGATAACTTGGAAACTTGATTGATAAGCATAAACTGATACATTTTGTCAACCTATTAGTTTGAGGCTGATTGAGTCTTTTGGTTAGTGAGATGTATGCAATTAGATAGATTGAACTGTATTATTCTAGAAATCAGACACATAGTTACAGTAAACTTCATATGACCTACATTACAGGATGTACGTAACAGGTCAAATACTAGGTTCAGTGTCAAACACACCTTTACATAAAAAACACGTTATTAAGACGTGTCAAATATGATTAATTCGTTGTCGCAGATGTAATTGACGATGAGAAAACGCGAGGGCGTAACCTTTTAAAAGTAATGAGGATTGTGATTGGCTATTTAGTACGTCTATGTCTGTCCTTGTTTTCTTTATTGAGATTATAATCAGCGATAAAATTATAAACAACTACCTGAGGTCGACCTCACACGCATGGGCAGAGTGGGTGTTAAACTCAACACTACCCACTTAATCATTTAATGCTTCAAATTGCTTCTCTTTTTCAGTAATCGAGCTGGAGTATTAGATTTCTGCGATTACTAATTGAGCTTAGAATGTACCGATTAAAATGTTGTTGGTGTCATTTTTCAGAGTTATGAGTTTTGAGGTGTGTTTTTTCCTGATTTATGTAAACGTTAATGAGGACCTCAGATGGTTTTGCAAATATTAAGACAAATTAACTTAAAAAGTACAGATATAATTCTAAATTAACAGAAAAAGTTGTATTTTAAACAAACAATTTTGACATTTACGCAAGCAATAATATATATTCGGACACTTATTCATTAACTATAGTTTTCAGCAACAGTATTTGATTACGTTATTATTTAAACAAATTTAGAAATGGAAATAATAGTCATATTTTTTAATATATTTTCCTAATGGAATTCGAATTTGACGTTGTCGCAACTGCTAGCATTGAGGTAATAACAGCATCAACTTAATTGAAATTTGTGAATATTTATTTTTGATTCATGTTATTAAAGTTTATGATCTAATAATAAGCTTGCTTCATCAAAAATCGTATTCTTTGAATGTTTCCATTTGCATAAATCCAAGATGGCTGTCATAGAAGCTAGATGAGAAACACTTGCATTTTGAAGGGCAGATTCCAAGTTAAAATGAATACAATTATGTATATGTTTGAGGTCAAGGTCAGAAGTGGGACTTAGATATTAAATCATCAAGTTGACCGTAACTATGGGTTAGGGAACGTTCACATATTACGTAATCAGTCGGGGGGGGGGGGAGG
>JAUUEB010517128.1:0-17692 GCA_032362205.1 Clione limacina | reverse complement strand
TTCTGCAACAAAGTACACCAAATTTGAAAGAAAGAAAGATGTATTCATGGCATTTTATAAAACCATAACGAAAAGCCGTTATTGTAGCCAACAAACAGGAGAATATTGAAACAATTCACTCCCGTGCAACGGGCTTTTGCAGTAAAGGTGTACTTAGAAACAAAGTAATTTAAGATAACAAGATCGCTCTGTGTGAAGCAGTTTAACATTTCTTTAAAGAAACTGTCCACTGATGTTGATGTGCCGAGTAAAATGAGTATTTTACGGTGGGTTGCAAAGAGTTCAAAGTGTGATTCGACAGAATATCTGTGCAAACGTTCAAAGCTGAGCCAAACCTGCATTGTCAGCGCGTGTATGCAAACTTTGTTTTACGGCTGAAATTGTGCATTTCCAGGAAAGTTGGACATCTATAACATGTTATGTAACTTCTTTGTTAATGCATATTTTGAGATAATTCAAAAATATGAATAAAAGCCATGAGTTGATGAATCACTAATATCAATGGTTTTGTGTGTGGTATGTGTTCTAACAAAAATAAAAGCATGTTTAATGGTAACACTCTTTTCCGGACAGCTGTGACATCATTTGTTGCTAAGTTCCATTGTTTGCGACCCTCAAAACACAAGAAGGTTATTTGAAAAACCGAGTACAGTATGAATGTACACAATGAGAACTAAGTCATTGAAGGGTAACATCAAACGTACAGTGGACGGGTTTGAACAGGGCTTTCCGCAGATTTCGAGGAGACGTCAACACCAGAATACTTTGGAGGAGTGGTAGACTTGAAGGTGATGAACTTGTCTCGCATGCGAGCATTGGTTCGAAGTCCGCGCTTGTGGTTAAAACGAGAAAGGTTATATCGACATCGGTGCTTTTCATATATTCATGCGCTAAACACATTGGGTGTTAGGAATAGCACTCAATAAACATAGTTTTCCCCAGTATATCGCCATCTTACCAACCATTCTAAGCATCCATATGTTAATAACAGTTGAAGCTGACAGGCAAGACCGCAGCTAATGACCAACTCAATCTTATGACATGTCTTGGATTCAAACACCCAACCGTCTGATACAGAGGCAGACACCTTACAAGTTGGCCACCGAGTCGGAATAATATTGTTCTCTTAGATTGAGCGACATTGTTTATAATTTTCAGCATGTATTCATCTTCAAACTAATGTTGAATCAATGACATTTAATTAATGGTTGTATTTCTTTAAGTTAGAAATAAGTTTTTAGCTATACAAAAAATGTAGGTGACTTTATTAACTTTTCAAATCGCAACCCACTGATAATCGTAAGAAATCATTTAAAAAATGGTATTATTCTTCAGTGGTAACTTTCTGTAATTGAAAGTAGCTGATACGTATTGCAAGCTGGAGAGGTTGATGATTAAAGCTAACTTTTTTTTCTAAGATGTTGGTATTGGGATAAGAAAACGATATAAAAGCAGTTTTTGTAATGTATAACAATATTGTTTACTGTTTATTTCAGCCAATGTTTTCCAGATAATCTGATCGATGCATGTTTTAGACGGGTGAGTCAATCTAACTTAACATTTAATTTAATCGCACAAATATACCAAATATACTCTGTATACCATGCGGGATATGTTATGACACAAAAAGGGCGTTTTTGTTGAAAATGGATCCTTTACAATAACGTATGGACCAGTTTTATAAAATGAACGGACTAATCCTTACATGTAAGGATATTTTCTAAACCTAGAATTGAAACACTAATAAACCCTTTCTTATAACACGATGAATCTTGTTTTGACAAATTTTATGAGTTATAAGGCATAGACAATACAGATAACTGCGTAGTAAAGGAAGCCACCACTGGAGCAGAATGTCGGGTGTTTGAAACATGACCTATTCACTATTAACTCATACTGTTATTTATAATCGACACATTAAATGTTATATTTGCGACGGTGGTACTCAGACAGTTACGCGGGATGTCACACAGATTATATAAGAGGTAGTACTACTCTTATTTCCTAACCTGTAATAGTATACTAACACTAGGCCGACAAGCCTTAGTAAGATTCTCTCAACACCAAGTGTCAGGTGGAATCACTACCAAAATCCATTTTCTTTAAGTTTTAGTTACGACCAGGTCATGTTTCAAACACCCGACATTCTGCTCCAGTGGTGGCTTCCTTTACCACTCAGTTATCTGTATTGTCTATGAATACAGTTTCTGAATTACGAGCGAGTTGTAATCACGTTAAGCATTTATTACGTCAAGTATACTGAGACGACACACAGTTAACCGAGTCTAGTAGAACGTCAAATATAAGAGACGGACACACAGTTTAAATTAATATTTTCTGCTATCAACATAATAAAGTTCAAATCTGTTTATTTATTTATTTGTTGCGTACTTATATGAAATGGGATTGCAGCCACAGTTTAGAAATTTTTAGCAGTTTAGAAACGTTAGCAATGTGTTTCTACTGTAACTTTCTTGTAATCGATTAAGTATAATAACACGAAGAAATCAAATTGATATGCACTTATTATCTACTGAAGAATAAGTTTTTGAACATTTTTAGTTTATTTCAGAAGAGAGAAAAACTATGAAAAAGTCTTCAATCACCTATTTTAATTGAAGTTTTTAAAATATCTTTTGCTTTGTTTCAGAAAGTCACAGAAATTGGAACAAAGACTTTCACAGACAAGAACAATCTGACTTACGGTAACTTATCTGATAGTTATATTATACTTTTTTTAGTTACTGGATTCGTTGATATAGATTTTAACAAAATGATGCGTTTTTTTAATAATCATGTTGTATTAGCCAAATAAGTTGCTGTTTAAATTGGTCAATCCCCTCTGGTCTAAATAAAGAGTACCTTCTGGAGACGGAAGCGGATGCACTCTGGGCGAAACAAAGCACCAATATGTTAACGCAAAACATTGTTTAAGAAAAGACATGTGATTGGCAAAATGATGAGTGTTTAAAAAGATGTGCGGAACTGCTAAATTCTGTCAGTTATTAGATTTGAAGCGAACAAAACTAAACAGAGAAGAAAACGACTTTAGCCGACTGACAACTATGGCTAACCAATGGTCCCAGAATGGAACCAACAGGGTCTCAAATAGAAAGTGACCCCACTATTATTACAAATATAATGTATATTTTGCGCCCAGACCATTAAATCCCGAGTATTATCTTAACATTGCATAGTGACGTAATCTAAAATGACGTCATCGCATTTCAAAATGTTTGTATCTCAACATACGGATACACAAAAAGCATGTACTAAACGAGACGAATCAGATCAAACATAATTAGTTACTTTGGTTGAGTATTAAATGAACAATTGGCCCTTTTCTAAGTTGTGTGCTCATTATATGCAGACATATATAGCATCTTTTGAATTTTGCTGGTCCTGCCTGGCCATGCTCTTTTTAGCAACGATGTATCAAACCTGGTACTTTTGGGCGTTTGAGAGTGTATTAAAAACAAAACAATGCAGTCACTACTGGATTTCATAGTGAATAATCTTGTACAGAGGCCATGTTAGTGGGTTCATACTCGTGAAATGCAATCAATTAAATTGATAAACTGATAAACCGCTGGTGATGGTCATGCTTTATTTGGAAACATTTTTCTAAAAAAATAGTAATTTTGGGTTACTAATCGGATATTATTACAATACTTTGAAGTCACCCAAAAATACATGGTAAGTTGGGAACTATAACCCACCCCCCTCCGCTTGGTTTAAAAGGCGAAGGTAGATCTCTTTCAAAACAAACCTTTTATCATCAAGTCGGAATGTTTTTCCCTGTCTTGCCAAACCTGACAACATGTTGTTTACCTCATTTAGCACAAGATAATCAGGATTGTAAGCCCAAAGCTGCCACTCAAACTAGATTCACTTTGTGAATTGTTTATGATAAAGCCGATAAAACAAATATATCTGTGATTACCTTCATCTCCAAATATGTGTTCAGTGTATCTAATTGTTATCATACTCTTTATGTCCATATTTTCATAATTGATGTCGTAATTAGCTTTTCAATCAATCAACCGACGAAAGTCAACTTGTTTGAGAGGATAGAACAAATAATTAAACAAACAGCTAACAAAAATACGGAAAATCAAAGAATCTTAAAAAAACGAAACAAACAAACGACACAAACAAACGACATAAACAGACGTAACAAACATAACAAGCAAAACTAGCAATGTTTTCATTTTTTATTTCTTAAATTTCGTCGCAATATTTTAGTTCAGCTTTATTATACGGTGTTTATGTAATGGTTACGTTAGAGAAAACTCGCTGGGTTTTGGACGAAGCACTTTCCATTCCCGGGGCCTATGCCTTGGCCATGTACAGAAAATTCCATTTATTCTGTTTGATTAATCAATATCTGAGTAGTGTTCTATATCTCTTTCATCAGAAGTTGACTCACCTGGACTGAAGTACAGTGACGGCACTAACGTCCTTGGAATAGTTTGTTTTTCTATTGCTCTGGGTTGTATTCTCAATAATCTTGGTGAAGAGGGTGAACCTCTGAAGAAAGTCTTTGCCTCCCTTAATTCTGCTACGATGCTCTTTGTTAAAATTGTCATCTGGTAAGTCATACAGACATCGTTAGATCTTGTTTTTTTTATTTATTTTAGACACCACAACCCAACTTCACCCTACTACACCCATATTACTTAATTGATGTGAGAGTCATAGAAACTAATTCTTTTGGAAATAGCCTACCATTAAGTATTGAACATGTAACGGATTAAATTATATATTTATATTCATTTGCTAGTTCCATTTATATATTGGATCCTGTTTGGTTACTAAGAAATAGTGCACAAAATCAATATGGAAACTTCATAAAATCATTAATTAGATGTTTTTAGCTTCGTTAGCGTGAGTGTACGTGTGATGTGATCAAGTATGATCGGCATGACTTTTGTAAAATATATGATTCCTAAAAAGTGAATTAGACGGTTAACAAAATGAAACGATCATAGACTACTTGTGAACATGTTATTATTTAAAAATATTAATATTGAGATCCAATATCTCCCGACCCTCTGATAAAAATTCAGAGTATTTTCATATTCCTTCTTTTGTCGGCTCCAAAAGCAAACACTCCTCTAGTGGCTCCCTAGTGGGGCTTATATTTGGTCAGCTAATTTTCCTACTTTTGCTCAAGGACTTTTGAATCTTTCATTTGTTTGGCTAAGTCCTACTTATTCTGCATGAACGAGCAAGTTAAGCCTAAAAAAATACTGAAGTAAAATTAAATGGCTTCGTTTTCAAATTTTTTAAAACGAGTTTGATACAGTGCCAATAAGAGGTGCCGATGTATTAGAAATATTTTTTTTAAACAACAAAAAATGCGCTTCTCACCAAAAATGACACTGCATACTTTTTTCGAAAAAACATAACTTTATTAAACAAATCGGAACATCGTTTCACAATGATCGTTTACACAAGCGTGTAAAATCTAATAGTTTTGGGAAATTATCACATTGTTAATAGAATGGATGGTAATCTAAGCAAATTATGATTAAAGAAAAGAAACGACGCAAGTACTCTCTTGAGATTTTGGGCCCACAGACGCAAAAACATCATACCAATGTCGCACCCATTTGGGGGATGGCGGGTGGGAGATGTCTCCACAGCCTTTTGTCCTTATCAAATTACCTGCATATATTCCTGATTTTATGAACGTTTCGAATGAGGAGGCCTGTTTTGTTTGACCTCATTTTCAGCCACTGTTTTAGGAACAAACTTGAACTTTGTGCATGTCTTATTTTAATTGATGAAAACTAAATGGGTTGAATAGAGACAACTAAGCACAACAAACACTTAACAATATCTCATAAGCAAGCAATATTATAACTTAAAATAAAAGATTTGTTTTTTATCCATTTTATGTCAAATGAGTCTTATCTTATCTAATGATATTCCTTTCTTGCTGCCCCAGCTTGGACTTGTATGTACTTTCAATTAGCTCGTATTGATCACCTTAAATAACTATTATGCAATGTTATACATATATTGACCATCGTTTGCGTTGTTGAGTGTAATGTAACTTTACGTTCAAAGTCTTTCTTCAAAAGTGTCTTTTTTTGTCATATCCCATTTTTTCTCATGTTGATTTTTTTTCTTTAACCATGTCTACAATTGGTGTTGTCCATCTGGAAATTATATTATGCTAGCGTTTACATACATTTTTGTATATCTAAAGTGTATGTGTGAATAAATGTTATGCGTAACAAAAACATGGGTGTATCATTCTGTGTTGCAATAATGTAAAGCCCACTGGCAAAAGGCCACTGTCGAGACTGTCGGATAAGATGGGTAAGATATGAGCCACATGACTGATACGCCGCTGTGGTTAAAGTCCTGGGTGCATTCAGCCTCCGACTTACAAGCTATGTTGTGACTTATACTCTGATCTCAACCCTCCAATTTCGAGGTCAAGTTTTCCAACTCTAACCTCTCGCTGGATTACAAAAGTGCCAATTAAGTTCAACAAGTAGTATATCAAAGTAGTAGACATCTGGCTCACTGCTGCAAGACTAATAGTCGGGAGGCATTTCGCCAAACAACGCGCATGCAAAACGGCCTAACCCTGGTGTGCAACTACCTACATCAGTGGAATGTACCTGACCATAGGCCACAGGTTCCCACCTGTTATTCAACAATCCAAAAGACTGGTCTATCAAGACTATCTTCGATATAGCTGGTTAAAGCTTATCATGTTATATAAACATTGCTTACCCTAAGAGTCCTGGACTATCATTACACATATGCACCGCATGCTATCTTACAGTGTCACCCTCAGCTGTCACCAGAACTCACATTCGGAAAATCTGACAGGGTCGCCACTTACCACCCTAGCAGCGTCCACGATACCTGACACAAATCAAAGTTATGAGGTCTAGCCACCTTTAAGGCTACGATGACTGGCAAAAGATTATAAAATTGACTGTGGCCGGTGCCTCCACGGGTATACCATTATGTGTATGAACACATTCAAAACTTGTCTACAAAGATCATCGATTTCTATGAGAAAATCATGTTTTTGTATACACCTGGTCCTTATAGGGAAGTTAATTATATAGAAACACATTAGAATAGTCAATCAAGACCACAGGTTTCAGGACAGGTTTTTGTAATATTCGATGTTTTTGTTCTAAGCTTAGATATAAGCAACAATAAGTCTTTGTCATTTATTGCGTGCGACGACATCGACAGTGAATCAAAGCAATGCCAATTGTCAAATTAGGCTAAAGATATTCCGTTGCGAGCATGCCAAGCTAGGAGGGTAATCCGCAAGATGTACACATATCTACAACTTATAGGCTACCTTGCCAAAACGTCCAAAACTGAACTCCTATCTTAATAGACCAATTGTATAGATAAGTTATGAATTATATAAGAAATGCTTCCTTGATTCGGGTAAAATGAATTACACTTTCTTACTCTTGTGTTCTTGTAAAAACAAATATCTGAGAGGTTTTAAAATGATATCGTGATATTTTCTTTTTCATGAATTAACAAATTAACCAACAAGTAATTGTTTTTCATTGAGTTTAAATGTTATTACACTTATTCATTTCAATTAAACAAATCAGATTTGCAATTAATAATTTGCTCAAAGTAAATATAATTCAATGTATTTTGTGTATTATTATTATGCTTTCATTTTTACTTTTGTGATAGACACACATTTCGGAAATTGCAAAATCTGACAGCTTATGTATTGTTTACAAGATGTGTTGTTCAACTTACGTGGCACTTGATACGTTCGTATTGAAAAAACAGAAAAAATTATACACGTGAAGTGTCTTATACATTTATCAAAAACTGAAAGATACAACTTTTTGAATACTTTTGAACATCAGGCCAGGACAATTTAGTGACTCAACTAGTTAATGGTGATCCTCTTCCGTTGTTACTTATTGACTTTTTTGTCATGTCTATAAAAAAAACTAGTCAAATGTGATAAATCTGAGTATTTTGATGTTATCAGGATACAATGAAGTGGTAGGTAGCAAGGTAGTAATCGTTTGAAGATTGCACTCAATTGTCGCCTGCTACTGACGTAGGTCCCCAAAACAGAGTACTCGTTTGAATTTCTAACCTATAAAAAATATATAGTTTGAGTGTTTATAATTGCATTAAAAACGCACCTATTCTCTAAATCCGTTTATTTTCTATAATATGCTGTACATTCAAGTCCTCTTACAAATACCAGTATCAATCACTGTCTGACTGTCATTCTTATCACGTTCCTTCAACTGAATCCAGATCCCGTCTAATTAAGTTATAGGACTCAAATTGCTGGTGCCCAGACAGACAAACATTCTAGACATGCGATTAAAAAAATAGCTTCCAATTTCCCTATAGGCACAATACAATGCCCTAACCCGCAAATAGAAGGTTCTGGCGAGACGATACCAATTATTTGTTTTTGTTTTTTTCCAGTTCCGATAAGTAGTTCTCGTTTTTTGTCCAAAGCTGACCCCATATCCCCATGACTGACTAAGACTATTTTAAAGTTGAAGTATCTTGATGTGCAGGTACTAAGCTCTTTAACTTGACTGATGGCAATCGAATAAAACGGGTTTATGTGTCTGTTGTTGACTTTTAGGTGAATTATTGGAAATTTATTGGTTAGGTGATTATCATACACAAAAAAAAGTGATATATAACATTTTGTGAATTATTTTGCTGGCCGATAAATAGGGGTTGACTACTTTTTTCGAGATATTCATCCGTTTGAACTTAGGTACATGCAAATCGTTTTGTCCTTGGTGTGTTTAAAGACTCCTGTTTTATGACAATTATTTTTCTGGTAATCATCACGCGTAATTTTTCAACATTTTATTAATCCTAGTAGTTTTTAGGTTTCTAAAATTTGCATTCTTACAATACACTGCAGTAACTAAAAGATGCACATTAAATAGACTCATAAACGGGTCATCCAAGTGAATTTTAACTCATTAAATTCAGTTATTTAAGCTCATGAGTTATAGATCGTTTTAGGTGATGGCAAGATTATGTGTGTTGGTCCCTGAAATATCAATAAAAACAAGCCATATACCTATTAATGCACCCAAATGAATGAAATAGGGATATTAGAGGAAATTTCACAATATCTGATCGTGACCGCCTTGAAACAACCACACTTTTTTTCCATTTCAATATGAAGTTCATTCTGTCACCGGGGATCTCTCAGTCTGAAATAGCTAGTTTGTTATGGGATAAGAGATACGTGAATCATGAAAAAAACAGTGCTTCGTAATTGTCAAGTATATGTTCAGTATCTGTTGTTTGGCTTATATTATATTGAATGTATAACAAAAATGTAAATTGTCCTCACTATTTGCTAAAATGTATTTGCTTGTGACATTTCCTGATGTAAACCTACGTATGATTTAAAAAAACACATGATGTCAAGTTTAGTATAGCTCAAATCACATAGTTTAAAAACATTGTTTTTCAAAATGTAAGGCGTCTTCCCTTGGCTATCATGTGTAGATTTGTTTTCCTTTCATTTCTTCCCAGGTGTTAACAAAGTTACAAACTTCTTATGTATTATGTTATAACATATTTCAGATTTTTTTAAAATGAAGTGAAATATCAAGTGATCTAAGAATGTGTAAAAAAAACATGTCAATTCAAATAGCTCTTTGAGCTTCTTGAGGAAAATCAATTGTTCAAAAGTTGTGTTAACATTAAGTCGGAAATTTGTTGACCTGTATAAATGTTTGAGAAATGATAGTCTCACACTTTGTCTCCACACAAAACCACATATTTTCGAGTTGTTGCGTTTTCCTTTTGTGCATTTGTATGTGATTTTTTTTACAAATGTCATTTGGTGGAATCCACATATTATATGCATAAAATTGATGCTTTTTAACTAAGTTTTAAATATCAAATATTTATGCTCAAGGAACGAGACCGCAAAGTTGTTAGTTATAAAAAAATATATTTTATTTATTTTGATATTCCAAGAATAAATAAGATTGAAATATTAGCTATTGAATAGATATAAGTTAAAGGAGATACAAAAATAGTTATGTTAATTATTTATTGATCAAAGTACAGCACTGATGTTTTTATTTGTTTAATACATGTTTCTTTTCAATGTTTTATTTTTACGGGCAGATACCCTGCACGATAAAGTTATTCAACGTCATTAGAGGGTACCATTTTTTTGAAGAAAAACGTTTGGTACTGTGAGGAAGTGTTGCTTTTATGGAACCTCACGACTTTCAATCCACTAGCATCTACACCATAACCGCAACAAAATCAAACAAAGTAGCATGTAAAAGTCTGTAGAAGGATGTTATTTGTCAGAAAACTTACATTGTAGCTGTATACGTACTTTTAATTTATTGATAAGAACAAAATAATGTTTGTTTTGATGTCCCCTTCAGGTACACCCCCATTGGTATCGTGTTCCTAATCGCCAGTAAATTCGTAGAGACGGATGACATTGGCGAGGTTTTATCTGACCTTGGACTTTACATGGTTACAGTTATTGCTGGACTTGCTATTCATGGATTTATCTTTCTGCCACTGCTTTATTTCATCTTCACTCGAAAGAGTCCTCTAAGATTTGCAATGAATATGTCAAAAGCTTTGTTTACTGCATGGGGTACAGCATCTAGGTGAGTTGAAGATTGATAATCTACATAATACGATTGGACGCCTGTATGTTTATTTTCGGTTGTGTATGATCTAACAACAACAGTTTTATCACTTTAGGAAAAACATTTTGGCATTGCTTTGAGACATAGTCAAGAGTCGAACGTAGTCGTAATTGTTGAACAATAGAATACTATTCTTTTTCTTTCATGTGGGTCTACGGTCCTGTAAATGACTCACGAACAGAAAATAATATCCATTTATGAAGTCATTCAGAAATAAAATGTTGCCATATTCTATCTTTTTAAATATATACTTACAATATCATATGTGCAGCCTACTTTCGTTTATAGGTATACTCATAGTTTCAATGTTGTTTTCTTTATCACTCACAATCGTAAGATTCATTTCTTCCTGTTCTTACAATATCCTTCATATCTTCCTTTACACATTACTCAGTAGTATTTATTGGCTGTAAACTCGGTGACTGACTAAATTTCATCAGGACAAAAAGGTTCTGAAACCCTGAAGGAAAAATATGAACATAAAATGTCGTAGTGAGTTAAATTTGAAGATAAGGATGATATGATACCATGCGATTTAGATTTAACTGATGTCTGAGAGTAATGGTAAGTGACGTAATCTAGAATCCTGATTAAGTCGGTGAAGGACAAATTCAAGATTTACATACTGGTATATGTAATAGCAAGCTCATTGTGAAAATGATATGTTAGGCCTCAACCAATTCAGAATGGAATAATTTGAAATATCAAGACTCGACTAATTATATCAGCCTATGTTCTTAAGTAAGTTATCTGCGAATGATTTGAACAGGTAGAACTAAATTGTTTAATACTATAAGAGAAATAAATATTTTGTTGAATGTTTTTTTAAATTGTAAAACTATACTTTTTAAGTAAGACTGAAACAATGTCTTTTTAGAGACAACTTGATCATGAATGATCCAAATTTGATATTTTGTTTTGAAATGTTCGTTAAATTATCTTCCATACGATACGACTCGATAACCAAATTCTCCTTCTAATAAAATATTTTGTCTACGGTATGGTACCAATTATCACAGAGCCCGAATAATCGCACGAATAGACTTGTACCAAAAACTTAGCTCAAAAAGGTTGTGGCTATTATTAGATAAAGCAAAATAAGGAATCATAAACAAGCCGCATATAATATTTTAATTAAAAACTTATCATTTGACAATTATCCACAGTGCTGCTACCCTGCCAATCACAATGGATTGCCTGGTAGAAAAGAACAAAGTCAATATAAACATAGTGAGATTTGTCGCCCCTGTCGGAGCCACTATCAACATGGATGGTACTGCGTTGTACGAGGCTGTAGCTTGTATATTTATTGCCCAGGTCAACAATTTCGATCTCGATATTGGAGATATTATTGTCATCAGGTGATTATCTAGGATTAAATCAAAATCATATAGTCAAAATTGTATTTCAAGGTCGGCTCTAGGAAACAAGCCAATATGACCTTCACATTGGCCAGGTTTTTATCGGGTGATCTTCTAGAATGATATTATGGTCAAAACTTTAGAGTTAATGTCAGCTCTTAAAACTAAGCTAATTTAACCTACACATTGACCTTGGCCATTTCATGTAATGGATTGAGTTAAATTCTCATAGTGTTTTCCTACACTTTAATCTTTGACTTCAGACTTCATCAATTTCTTATCAAACATTGTATTGAATAGTTCAACCAACTTTTAGATAAGCATGTCACCATCATAGGCATACATTTCAGTTGAAATAGAGTCATCCACCAGGGTAATATTTAGGAAAGCTGCTTCAAAGCATTCTTGGTTTCCTAAAAAGTTGGAGGATCTTCAAGCTTGAAGTTTATGTTTATCTCCGTTAGTTGCTCAATCGCTTCATAACGTATGTTACTTGCTTATTTAGAGCTGAGCCAGAATGTCCAGTCCAGCGTCCTGGGGATATTCTATTTAGTTCTGTTATAGCAGCGTATAAATAATCGCTCTCTTTAATACCATTCTTGGATTTAGTAACATATGTATATGTACTGGCATGCATTGACAATCAATTTGTATCTTATTTTATTAAGAGCTGGGTTAAAAAGATTGATATCTTCAATATCATTATGTGTTGAATAACAGCATGACACAGTTATATTGTAAACATTTGTGTATCCCAACAGTTTGACAGCTACAGCAGCAGCTATTGGTGCAGCAGGAGTTCCTCAAGCTGGTCTTGTTACTATGGTCATTGTGTTAACAGCTGTCGGACTTCCCACCGAGGATGTTACTTTTATTCTTGCTATTGACTGGTTCTTGTAAGTTTGATATTTTGTAATCAAATAAATTAACATCGGGGTTTACGAGCAAATTTACTCAAGTTGTCATGAAAACAGACAGACACACTCATATACAAGAAGAATATATACCAGTTCACAATATCATTGTTCGTGGAACAAGACGTCATCAGTCACTTGTGTGTTTTGGGTTCGAATTAATAATTGTTTACATGTTACATGAACGGCATCGTGTTTTATCCCTGATTATACTTATTCTTTATTTACAAATCTTAATTCTCATATTGTGAATTTGATTTCAATTTGTTTCGTAAGTCGAATACGAATACGAATAAAAGAAGAACTTTTAAATCTTTGCTGCTTTGAAAAAAATTGCCACTTATTAGTATGTTTACTTGGCACACATTTATCAAACCCAAACTTGAGAAATGGAATTATCGAGAACTAATCACAAGACGTTAACTATTTTGAAATACAAAAATAGAGCGTCTTTAGGTATACGTCAAATCTCCCCTCAGGTAATATCATCATTTATATTGTTACACCCACAGAGATCGGTTCCGTACTGCCATCAATGTTTGGGGGGATTCTGTAGGGGCTGGCATCCTCAATCATCTCTTCAGAGACCTTGTTACACAGGTAATTATTTCCATTTCACTAGTTCAATGACACAAGATTGATGTACAATGTGTATTTGGTCAATGTGTTGTTTAGAACAAGAAATAGACTATTCATTACAAAACATTGCAATTCATTTCGTATGTTTCTTATATTGATATATTTGCGCTTTACTGATCAAATAAGACACATTTTATAACACGTGAAGTGACATTATATTTTTTTCGTTCTTTAACATGCAGAAAATGGATCTTAGTACGAGAAAACAATGCATCCCCATCTTAAGTTGATTATGTATGGACACACTTTCTATGCATGTGTTAATTCATAAGTTAAATGCAAAACTAAAATATGTTGACATTTCGGTGAACAATTGAATGACGTCATAAAATGTTATGTTTATAAAAAGAGCACACGCTATACACGCAATTCACTCACTTAAGTGTTATAGGAATTACCTTATTTTTGCATTTTCGTTAATAATATCTACTACGCACTTTTCATCTATGAATCATAAAATAAAAAATGATATTATTTCTATTGTCGTCTAGGACTCACCGGAAGTTGTTGTTGAAGAAAATGTCAACGCAAGTATGATAAGCAGCATTGAATCCATGCAGAAGCCAAAGGAAGAGGGTCCACCGAGTTATAACGCTGTTGAAGCCAACATAACGAACATCAACGGTCTACAAAACGGTATCAATGATACCACGCGTCTTTAGTTATGATGGAACCCACACATATGCATGAGAAATGAGATACCTTAATATTATCATTTTATCAGAATGCATTGATTTTTATACAACAATGATGTCTCTATTTTGGTAAAGAACGGGAACGGGAGTTGTTCGATGTTTTAAAAAGTATGAATATACATATGTGATGACATATTGATAGGTTGTGGGTGTTAAGTGCATTGTCCGGATGATTTATTCATTTGGAAAAAGAAAACAACAACGACAAACATAGTAGTAATGAATTTAGAATGAATCAATACATTGTCTTACGTATGCCTAGTTTGTTACATGGTATAGTCAATGAATGATATCTATAATTATAATTGAATGTGAGATATAAACTCATACAGTCAAACTTGTCTACAAAAACCACCGATTATAATGGGAAAAGGGGTTTTATAGGCAAGAGGTCTTTAGACAAAAGTCAATTATAGAGTAAAAAAATAAATATAATAATCTACCGGTCTTTAGAACAGGATTTTGTTATTTACATGTGGTCAACCAAGTTCCACTGCGTTGCTGCCTGAACTGACAGACATTGGCATAGTTCATAGCTAAAATGTTATTTTTCATGAACTGAAACTAAATCTCAACATTAATTATGACCCAAATTTATAATTACAGATCAATCGTTATTAATTTTAAAAATTGTGAGAGTTAACTTGCAAATTTAGTAGCACAATTTGATTTTAAAAGGAAATTAATAGTCTGTGTTGTTTCGATGTCAGAATGTTTTCCTTAGTTGTTTCATGAATAACATACAATCAAACCTGAATAGACGGCGACCTGCCTATCCCGACAAACCACTCGTCCCCCCCCCCATAGTATTTTATTCTCTAAGAGTCATGACTGTAAGGCATACCTGGCTATCATTGCCTCGCCAGTCTTTTAAGGCACAAAAGCCTCTTTTTCTATTTAAAATGTATTTCTAAAACTTGATTGACACTTACACAGGGGCAGTTGGTTGGAAGATGTCAAAGTAAACACAACGTTCAGGTGTTCATGTGATTGGTAGCTCATTGCGTCTGCCTGCTTTGTTATTCTGCAACGCAAGTAACAATGTAAGATAACCCAAGTGGCGCCAATAACATCCCTTTTGAATAACTTGTCTATTCTTGACCGCATTTACAATCACAACTAAGTGGAATTAGCTCAGGTCATATTGTGTATCTTTGTTATTGGCCACAACAAATATGATTATTTTGATTGACGTTCGAAAAACAACATCCAAATGAAACAACGCAAGGATAACTTCATATCAATTGAACTAATAAAAGACAAAACATGCAAATGAAAAACGATAAGATCAGATCCTCTGATCGAAAGATTTAGCCTGTAAAAAGACAAACTGTGTAAATCAAAAGCATATCGTATGATTTGATGCAGCGTTCCTTTCTAGCACAATTTAATTCAACGAATGTTGCGACAAACTAAGACAAATTGAGTTAAACCAGATACAAATTGCGTGAGTGGTGTGAATTTATAATTGTTTTCACTGTTCATTGTGTCTGTTCTGGCTATTTGCCATGGAGATAAATCGTTGGTCGTCGACAGCACATAGCCTACAACCAACGTCGGTTGGAAATGAAAATTGTTTTCTCTTAAAATGTATATATGTCTTAAGCGGCACCTCTCTAAAACGGACACTTTCAGTAGGTCCTGGAGTTGAGCCAGGTTTTACTGTACTCGAAAATGGTGTTCAGCAGTTCAATCTCTTGTCGCCGATGCAGTTTTTGTTGTTTTCACTTTAAAGAAGAATAACGACTCTGTATTATAAAAGGAGTATATTTTATTGCTGTCAGAAAAATCTATGAACAGATGTTAATAATTATGATTTTTAAATGTTTTTTTTTATTCTTTTTTGGCAAAACTTTGGTGAATTTTGTATTGTATATATATATAATCTATACCATTATTTTATTGTGTATGCATTTCTTTTGTCAGTTCATGCAGTGCATCTTAATTGTTGTGAGGATATAGATTTATTTTTATCTTACCTTGACAAGCTGAACCTCACAGAAGTTAAATCCGAAATAAGTGTAAAATAATGTTTATACTAAAACCAGATTTAATTTATCTATATACAAATTTGTATAATACTATACGTCGACTTACGTTCTGTATAGCACTCAAAGTACCCTTCTCATTGTTCAATCCGTTCCTTTCCGCCTTTTTACTAACCTACATTTTGAAATTCAAAAATATTTTACCATGATTGGGTTGTAAGTCTTTTAACCCAGATGACAGTTTATGAAATACACAAGTTTAGTTATCAACATAACATAAGAAGACTAAGTGATATCAGGTTGTGAACTAGTTTTTTTTAAATATATACATACTTATTTTTCTCTTACTTAAGCATCACATGCTAATGGGTCCAGTTTCCTAAAAGTATTGGTTATCCAAACACGATATACAATTTTGCATTGACCTCGCTGATTACTTAGACACTTTCTAATGATACATAGTAAATACAAATAACCCGTGGTCCCCGAGATGGTGCTTGATAAATGGGATCTCATCTCAAAATATAATGAAGTTTCAACTATCCTGTCTGTAAACGAAATTCATCTTCTGTTCTAAGTATACCACATCGTGATGAAGATATTTTTCTGTCCATCAACGACTTAGTTAGATAGCAAACATTAAATATGATCAACATGACGCCCACAAGGAAATACGATATAGAAATATTTGACATTTTGTGTTATGAGACAACTGCTAAAATCATCCATCATTATAAACTTATGAAGATCTTATTACAAAGAATCGTGATAAAAGCATTCAATTATCACCACGAAATAAATATCTTTCCAATTGATTTTTTGACGTGTCCAGAGTCTCAGATGACAAACACCTTCGCTGGGTTTCATAGGAAAAACACGCATTCTTTTAGATTTTGTAGGAAACGTTAGATATTTTCATTTATGGATTTAAGTGTTCTTTAAGGATTGTAAACAAATTCCACTTGGCCGGTTTGGAATAGCTATGTGTTCAATGTTGCCTGCTGTCTGCCCATGCATTGCCCCTCTGGTATCAACATGAAGACGCAGACTCTTTTGTCGAAGTTATTCTTTATTTGCAGAATGTTTGAAATGAAAAGCCAATTTCCTTTTTTTCATGACATTATTGAATACTTGCATGTTCGTATGTATTTGTGAGTGTATCTGATTTTGGGCTGAAATTGAAGCTGAAGTGACCGGAAATGGGATGAAAGCTTTAACTGCTTACTACGTCCATTACTAGAATATGTGTGCTGTGCCTGGGACCCCTACAGAAGTAACCAAATTTAAAAAAATAGAAATGATAAATAAAAGGGCAGCTAGCTTTATAACAGGTAATTACATTAGGGAACATGGAAACACTAATAAAAACATGGAAACTCTTGGCTGGTCCCCTCTTTC
>JAUUEB010517017.1:1496-12963 GCA_032362205.1 Clione limacina | reverse complement strand
TAAAACCCCCCCCCCCCCCCCCCCCGTTTTAAATTTCCTAGCTCCATTATAATAAGATTATTATAATTATGCCGTCTTTGGGCGTTTGGGCGGAAACTTTTTTAATGTCCTATTGTCCTATCAGATAGCAGAGTTCAAACCCTATTTCGAATTATGGAAAAATTGCCTTTGGGAAAACTCGGCTAACAATTCAATTGGCGAATTCTCGTTAACGGAAGATGAAGTGAAATGAAGTGTAATGGTGGTTAACATTTTCATAATGAGAGAGTAAGACTATCAAAAACCAACGTCAAAACAAAATTGATAACTTGTTTGGGCTATCCTCCGTATAATTGTCATTGTCTGTCAATGGTTAGTAAACTATGTTTTATGTATTAGTCCATTAAAACCGGTGAAAATCTAAAAGATAAATAGAAAATAACGTATAAAGGGAGGGGAGAGAGAAGAGAGAGAAGAGAGAGAAGAGAGAGAGAGGGAGAAGAGAGAGAGAGAGAGAGAGAGAGAGAGAGAGAGAGAGAGAGAGAGAGAGGCCGCTTTTACTTTTCCCCTTCAAAACCTTACTGAAACAGAATGGTTCAGTGATGCTTTTAGGAATTTCCATTGCAAGAAACTGTAAAGGATTAATTTGATTTCGAGTTTAATAAGATGACATGTCCTCTAACATCATTGGGCATTGTTACTGTGTCCACGTGAAGCCCTCCATAATAATAGATTTATCCCTAGAACGGTGACCAGTCTGTTGTTTCTCACTCAACTCGTGTCACGCTGACACAAAGGCAATATAGATGATTCCCTAATCAGATTATTCTTTAGCATCGGTTGAGATCACCGAAGTCGGATCATGTTTTGTAAAGCGAATTAAACATTCAGACCGTGTTGATCGGATTTACCCAATGGTTTATTTGTTGGTGCCCCGAATTCTTTATTCTCTTCTGGTCCTAACAAATATTAAAATGGGGAAATGTTCTTATTTGAAACGGTTGATCCAGGCGCGTAGACATGATATTGAAATGGGGGTGGGGACAACCTTGGATATTTAATCAAATCAATGGCCGCGAAGATGCCGAATTTTTTGAGATTGGTTAAAAATTGTGCAAATTTATAGTATTTTTATCTCAAAATGGGGGGGGGGGGCATTCCCCCATGTCCCCCTGGCTACGCACCTTGTTTGATCTATGGTTTATATTGATCAAAGTCACTGTATTTACTTACATTTCTCAACCACATGCTAAGGGTTGCTTTTGATTAAAACATTATTCGATTTTTTTCTCATGCCACGTTGTTTACGAAATTCAATAAAGACCAACCTAGTCTCAGAGAGAGATAAAATAACTTTATCATCATCCATTGTACCTTTGAGCCAGGAATAGAATAATGTTGTCTCTGTCTGTATCTCTATGTGGTGTGATATAATCAGCTGATATCGTAGCCCAGTGGATGAAAACATGTTTGCGATACACTTATCGGGTTCTTCTCCCGATAGGCATACATCGTGTCGAACAATATAGACAAAGAGCCAAGGGGAATCCCCGAAAGGGTTAGAGCCACACTTGCCCTCCGGCGTTTGTGGTTTCTCCAGTTGACCTTGACCCAACGCAGTACCTGCCAATCGCTAGGTCACAAAAGTGTCTGACATATTAATAACACGAGCGTCAGGAAAACACGAGTCATACCTGATAGCAACTATATCGTCTTTGCCCATACTCGAAAACTATTTGGCCGAATTTAACAACACGACGTAACGGGGTCTGTTTATAGTACATATAAACTGACCACTGCGGACAGTGTGACGTGCAATTTATTATTGTCATTACCGACTTTATTGCTTCTTATCGGCGTTTGATTGGAGAAAATCGGTTAACGCTGTTATAATTTGGTCATGTCTATCTTCGCTCTGTCTGAATATTGGTCACATATGATTTAATGACGGCTAATGGTCAAAATATGCTAATTGTTCACAGTGTGTGTTCTTAATGATAACATGCCAAGGTTTAGAATACTTTATACCCTTCATTGTCGACCAATTAAACAAACAATAACCGAAGAATAAAGTGCAACCACAACACGACAGTTGTTCAACGAGACCCAGTGTCTTCGTGTAGCCTAAAAATGTGACGTCATATGAGAGATTAAGAAAATACTACGGGCATGTTCTAAGCGTGCACACTAGAATTTCTGAATTTAAAAACAAGCTTCCGGTACTTAAACCAGTCTTCATGTCGAATCTTTCTTTTTCATTGATATACACATTGGCTATTGTACTGTAACAATAGTAGTATATGTAGGTTATGCTAGCAAAGGGATATGCTAATTGATGTAAAATAAACACTGGGAACGAAGTTTTCTTCTGTGAATCATCGTTTATTTACCCCCGGATGTTCAGCTTATTATAAAACGGAATTGTTCTTCTACCCGATCATATATAAATGTCGCTTATATTTACTGTTCACTGACTGTGACACGGGCAATGACGTGTGATATTAAGAATTGAACGAAACTTGTCCAATGAAATATATTCGTATTTGGTATTTCCCCTCCTGCGTCATCGGGAGTCAGGAGGTACGCTTTTGTTTAGAATACAAGGACAACAGTCGAAGAACAATATTTAAGCCAGATGTACAAACTAAATTAAAGTAACTTTTAACAGTTTAGGACTAAACGCAGAACTCATGCTCTTAAGAATTGTTTTTCTAAGGCTTAATAATAATATCTTATCTTATTCCATATTATCTTGTTGACTGCTGTGCCCCCAGTAAACGGACAACGTCGATCGATCACGGTTGGTTGTATTGATTTCTTGAAGCTGCCATAATGCTCGTATCAATCTTCACGTATATGGCATGTTAAATTGTTTAGGAACTAGGGTTTTATAAGGTTTAAAACACGAACATTTTGCTCAAGCTTAGTGCATTTTTAAAAAAGGTGACGAAGAATGTTTATGCTTAGAATTATATTCAAACTTGTTTGAGACGACCTTTTGTCTATGGCTCTAAATACCAGGCACCAGGTGAGACAGCTGTAAAATTTCCATTTAAAATAAGCTCGTGTATGACCGGTCTGGATTCGAACACCAGACCTTTCTCTCCCGATGCACGTCTATCAGTAAAAAGGAAATTTATATTTTATTATTTGATACTTCTATAGTGTCTCTCTTCAAGAACAAACAAGGGCAGTACTATGATTACTGAGTAGTTTTTGTACTGTAATATAACTCATGCTTTGCCTTCATCGCGTTTTAAGAACTACAACCAACATGATTTCCCACGTATTAACTATTCTAATTCTTGTCATGGTCTTGATTTCATGTTGCGTGTGTTTGTATACCCATCGGCGGTGTATAGTGTATATGTCACAATGTATACGTGTGCTTACTTATTGAATCGGAACAAAATTGCTTGAGTTTTTTTTAGATTAAGTTTACTTTATTTGTTACGCATATTGATATATAATTCGAATTAGTTTTATTTCATGTTTTCATTGATCCTATATTATTGACTTTTTATTGTTGTTTTCAAATTATTGAGGGAACAAAAGCGTTTAGTCATTAGTCCCTGAGTCAAAGTTTCATTATAAACAATACTATCTATGTTTATTAGCACTAATAGTGATGACGAAGTAAACTCTTTCATTAGTGTTCTGACTAATACACTATTTCATATTATTATAGTTATTAACCATTAAGCCCACTCAAAACAGTCTCACATCTTTAATTTGTTGGGTGCACATTGTACACATAATTAATTAATATTTTATTCTGGCAGATTATGCGTCGTATGGAAACGAAACTTAACTTTGGACAAGGGGTGAATGAACTATACACATTTTACAAACAGCAGACGCGTGACAAATTGAATATCATGTGTTGTGTTTAAAGTACAAGAACGATGACCTCGGCTTGGTGTTATATTTTGTAACTGTTTGTTTATTCGTGGTTTGGATTTTTGGTGATTATCTAATAATCGAAGTTGGTGATTATCTAAAATTCAAAAATGGTGATTATCTTATTATCAAAATTACAAACAGTAGACACGTGACAAATTGAATATCATGTGTTGTGTAAGAACGTTGACCTCGGCTTGATGTTATATTTTGTAACTGTTTGTTTATTCGTGGTTTGGATTTTTTGTGATTATCTAATAACTAATAATCGAAGTTGGTGATTATCTTAAATTCAAAAATGGTTATTATCTAATTTTCAAAGATGGTAACTATCTAACAATCAAAGATGGTGATTATCTATTATCAAAGATGGTGATTATCTAATTATCAAAGATGGTAACTATCTAACAATCAAAGATGGTGATTATCTAATTATCAAAGATGGTGATTATCTAATTATCAAAGATGGTGATTATCTAATTATAAAAGATGGTGATTATCTAATTATCAAAGATGGTGATTATCTAATTATAAAGGATGGTTATTATCTAATTATAAAAGATGGTAACTATCTAACAATCAAAGATAATGATTATCTAATTATCAAAGATGGTAATTATCTAATGTTCAAAGATGGTGATATCTAATTGTCAAAGATGGTTATTATCTAATTATCAAAGATGGTAACTATCTAACAATCAAAGATGGTAATTATCTAATAGTCAAAGTTGGTTATTATCTAAGAATCAAAGATGGTGATTATCTAATTATCAAAGATGGTGATTATCTAATTATCAAGGATAGTGATTATCTAATTATCAAAGATGTATAAAAATCTGAGTGAAGATCTTCATACAAAACTTACATAGTCTTGTAACGCTGTTATCACCAACAATAACAGCATTACTTACAACAGTTGATATTATCACAGGTCATTGTGATCTTTAGATAACCACCAAGGTAACAGCAGTAACATCGGGTACGTTCAGTGTCCTAATTCATAGAATGATTAGCGTTATCCGATTCGGTTTGATTGGGTCCAATTATCTCGTTTGTTCACGATATATAAGCCTAATACGCCTGGCTAATGAACGGAGGTATTAGGCTAATAAGAGCGAATCAGTCGACTAATGAACGTACCCAGCATCAAGATCGCTGACGTCAACAACCACGGTATCTTAGTTAGATTCAAATGATGAAAATAAACGTCTATAACAATATAGTTCCTTCACATGGCTTGACTTGTATAAACTAGTCCAGACACAAACAGATGCAAGTTGCTACTTAAAATGTTCGTATCATCGAAAGAAATCGATGTATGTACAATTCTATTTCAAGCGGTATACACATTTAAAAATAATTGTACGAAAATACTAGTCGTAATTCAAAATCTTGTTAACTTTAAGCCATTATTTTCACTTTGTTACCAATATAGATATAATTGTCTCCAATCTCTCCCTCTTTTCCAAACCAACTTTAAAAAAATGTCCGATCAAAAATAGTTTTGCCATATTAGGTTAAAACCCTGGACACATCAATTATGTTAAATACTAAGAACGAAGAAGGAATAAATGACTTTTTAAGGACCTCCCAAAAGTACACAAGGAATAAATTTCTCCACATCCTCCCGAAAATGTGCTTTTAAATGCATATGAAGGCAAATAAACTAAGTTTAGACAACATTTCCAACATCCCTTAAATAATAGCTTAAAATCCTCCTGACTATAAATCTAAGTGTTAGTCAACAATCGATACCAAAAAATATAATTTTTATGAAAAGCTTTGGACAAAGATAATGTTTAATTAATTTGATTCTCAAAATAGAACAAAAAATGTTATTTTCATCTCACTTTTTATTTCTAAATAAATCAGTCTTCAAAAACACAGTGTAAGTCATATCAGCGAGGTTGATATTGCAGCATAGCTATTTATAGAAGTAAAAGTATATTACCATCGAGACAATCAGTCTTAGCAAGAATCTCTTAGTGACAGTCGAGACCACTGCTAAATTATCAGTTTCATAAGTTCTTTGTTAGACCTGATTGGGATCGAACTTTTTGCCTCAGCACAAAGATATTTCACGTTGAAACGCTTGAGAATGACAGTTTTGTCGAAATATGAATATATATTGCTGACTCAAAATGAAGATACAACATTAATATCACTACTTCTATTTATTTTATCCGCAGTGTTATCAAGCATCAATCAGGCTGTATATCAATCAGGGGTCAACTTGTGTCAACCGCCACTATTGACCACAGTCAAGAGAAACAAGAGAGCGGTGTCTACTGAATGTGTGTCGTTTCTCACCTGTAGGCGGTCGTATATCGAACGGTGTATACTTCGTCGATACTGATTGGAAATCGTGCTGGTTCACTTCTCTCCCACTTTAACCCAGCGTCATAACGGTTTGTAGTGCTGTCACTCGTTGACGGCGTTCACTGCCACCACCGAGTTGGCGGAGTTCTCTCTTCACTTTGCTTTTAACCCCTGCAGTTTTGTTTATGTTTACACTAGAAACGAGCTCGCGCAGAAAGGAGGAGTGAGATTCGTTGTTATTCCCAGAAGAAGCGCGAAGATCAGAGGTTCTTAGAACTGTTCCACTGGCCTGCTACATTCACCTGTGATAATCATCTGTTGTGATCGCTCAGTCGAGAAGTTGTTGTGACGGCTTCGCATACTAGTTCGAGGGACTGCACTTCGGATGTCTAAACGAACTTCGGTCTTTATTATGAGAAAGACTATAAAACACTGTTCAGCGCAGTTGCTGTTTTTACTACTGGATCCTAATTTCACAGGATTTTAATCTTTTGTCGACCACGAGGCTGGCACTTTGCCACTTGGATACTTGTTTGTTTGGTGATTGAATAGAACTCTTTATATTCTATATTTTCTGATTTTGGATAATCAGGGGATGAATATTCTTTGGAATACCTGAAGGTCGCCTGTACCACTGCATCTCATAATTCTTGAGATCTATCTCACAAGGAGGCCAGTTTCCAACAACAATCTGTTGGTGAAGTCTCGTCGTAGTGGATTCCCCCGGGCACGTACACGTGGACCCTCCCGGCTCACCGGCAGCCTCTAGGAGACGACGGCCCTGTCAGTGCCTTTGGCTGCTGGGTCCATTGGCCAACTGCAAAATCACAGAGCAGACCCCCATTCGATGTCTAAACACCCCAAGCAAAATGGTGAAGACCTTCCAGGCGTACCTGCCCAACAAGTGTCACCGCACATACAGCTGCGTGCACTGCAGGGCACATCTCGCAAATCACGACGAGCTCATATCTAAGGTGAGTCCTCAGGAATAAAGAATATTACAACGTCTATATAGTATTCATAGTTCATAGTTAATAATGAATGGTGTATTCTTAAATCTTTTATACATAACATGACTAATTATGCACACTTTTGTTTCACATATACTTCAAAATACTGCCAAATTATAAAAATTGCAGTACAGTACTGTATTTTCATTTGTCCATTATCAGCTCATATGCAGCATATATCATCTTGTGTATGTCGACTTTTTACACAACCATGCTTTCCTTTGCCCACACGGCGACCACTATCAAACTTCTCCTATACATTTTGGTTCTGTATCCCGCCGTTTTGCCCATGCGGCCATTATTTAACATGTTTCCCTCACCAAGTGAAAGATTAGTCCATGTATTAAGTATTTAATAGATTAGGAAATGCTGTATTTCCTTCCATTCAGATTAGTGTAGTATTAATGAGCTACAATAGTAGCAACTACACATACAGAGTATAATCAGATTATTTTTCCTTTGTTTGTTAGTATTATCAAATCAAGAGTTATTTAAGTCATGAACAATGCAACATAAACTAATCTGAACGTTGCTTGACTTTCCCAATATTATGTAACGTTTCCTGTGTCAGGATTGAAGATCAGCGGCAAGCAGAACTACTTTAACCTTATTCCTGATATACGGGAGTAATTTGCCTAATCTCTACGCCCTTTCCCCCTGGTGGTATCAAAGAAAGATTCAGTCTTATGATTTGTGTCTGGATAATAGCTCAGCAAGACAAATCATGGCCGAAAACACGCGATTCCACCTCCCGTGAATCGAAGCCGGAATATATCCGTTAATAAACAGACGAGCTCCCCTACTGAGCTAATGAGTAAAGAGCCATTCTTTATGTAGACAATAGACGAGTAGACAGTACCATCTCAATGATGGGTGTTGTACGTAAGTATTTCGTTTCACATTAAAATGTGTTTGTTAACCAGTCACAATGACCCAACGCAGACGTATACAATCAAATCAATCAACCCCATAATATTCAGAGGGTCGCAGTAACCCCTCGTCATTTCTTTCAGTAATTTAAGATCTGATCAGTGAGCTGACTCTCTAAGGAGTTCTCCTTGATGGAAATATATGCAAAAGACAACAAGTCTCGACAGAGAGTTAACGGAATTAATGATAAAGACGATGTCGGGTAAATCCCAGGGGAGTCTGGTTTGTTTTACAGAGATACATGATTTGGTTTCTTAGTGACCCGGGTTAACATATTGTGTCAAGGGTTAACATGTTGTGTCAAGGGTTAACATGTTGTGTCAAGGGTTAACATGTTGTATCAAGGGTTAACATGTTGTGTCAAGGGTTAACATGTTGTGTCAAGGGTTAACATGTTGTGTCAAGGGTTAACATGTTGTGTCAATCGATCGAAGACTTGATGTAAGCTTTAGTTTTTACTAATGTTGTTTTCGTGTTGAAGTGCAGTTTATCTCAATGCTCTCGCGTGTTGTCTATGACAAAAAAACAATTATTCACTATGTCCCAAGATGCGTGTTAATCAATATGAAAACAAAGGTTACTGAACCCTTCTATTTAAGCTGGTCACAAAGTGACAAAGGATGAACAGAATTACTTTACTGTATTTGTTTTTTTGGAAATATAATACTTATAATGAATTGAAAATTAATTTTGTTGAAACTTTGTCATTATATGTATTCTTCATATAGAGTAACTTAAAACAGCTGCTTGGAATAATTTTCTTTGCACACTATTTTAGGGAGTTGGGGCAATAGCATTCCATGTAAACATGGCAGTCGACCACTTGAACGTTTTCGTTGCTTTTGGAGTCAAAACACACAACATTTCAAGTGAGCATTTTTTATGGTTTGAAGTTTTCTCTCGATATTGCCTAGAGATGTTGTTCTCAAGTTAAAAAGTATACTGCATATGATTTATCCAAAAAATAAACAAGAAGTACATGATACTATATCATTTCCCTTTTATCTCATGCAGTCGAGAGTAGGGATCGATATAGCTGGTATTCAATAGATCAGGAACTATACTATTCTGGAATATTTTGTCTGACCTGACATTCTTCATTATCAGGTTGTGGTTATGGAAAACACCCTTCTTTGCCCATTGATATTTAAATGTGTTTGGTCTATATATATGTCACATCGCTCGGTTCCCTGTTCCTTTTTACGTAAGGTGATCGTATTTTCGCAAATGGATTGATTTATCTAGGTCACTGACAGGGACGCCGGAACACTGGGCCAGGGGGCGGCTGTTCCATGCCCTTTGTTTCTTCACTGTTCAGAATCATACACAAAGTATGTTTTGACTCTTTAGAGTTATAGGCTGCCCTCAAACCCCTAGATGCACATACATCTAGAAAAGTTGACCGAGGGACTCACAGTACCAATCTTGTAATTTTTGCAGCAATTTTAATTTTTTTCTATATATTTTTCTGTAAATTGTCAGCATTTTAACCAGCAATTTGACGTTTCCAGTGCCAGCAATTTATTATTTTCTAGAGGCATGTTCCGGCAATAATAGCCACTGGTTTTCATAGGCTGTATGTCGACGCTACTGCTCCAGTTGTTTATAAATATATTTATATAGATATATATTCTTGAAACTGATTTATTTTGGACGATTTGACGGGATCCCGATTGATAATATTATATGACTTCAAAAAATACAAATTTACCGCTTTCTTTAAACGCTATCTTAAACAGGTGATTACAGCACAAAAGAGGCTTATCGACAATCTCTTTTGATGCTATGGTAAAGTTGACATATATCCCCGATCAGCTTGACGATCTCATTCTGTCTCCATTGCCATGACATCATTAAAGGGGAGCTGGCTTGGATGTTGTTTGTGTTGTCAACCTGTCACCGCACATATTTTACTCCACCCAACCCTTCATTATAAATGCCTACATTTATTTCATGGGATTGCATTACGTTTCCACTTTTATATTCTCGAAATTTAGGGCTTTGTACTTTAAATTTGTCTAATTTATGTCATTATAAATGTCTACATTTATTTCATGGGATTGCATTACGTTTCCACTTTTATATTCTCGAGAATTAGGGCTTTGTACTTTAAAATGTATCCAATTTATGTATAAAAGTGGGTTATTCGTTATCTAGGTCAACCTATCAAGTACTCCGTACTTCCCGCGGAAGACTTATTTCCCTTTGTGGCATCAGCATCGATTCTATTCTGTCAGACTTCGTACCAGTACAGAACCTCATTTGAGCTTGGTCTGAGTCATTTATATATTCTACGCAACACTTCTGTCATTGTGATACTCAGGTGGTACCTCATGATTTTATTTAATTACATCTCTTGTACAATGAATCAGACTTTACATTTTTCCTTCAAAAGGAGTAAATCCTCCAAAATTCAAACTTTTGTTCATTAAGAAACCCATTTAAAGTTTCGATGGGTTTCTTTAAAGAAAAACAAAAATGGTGCCAAAATTCTTTTATTTTGTAAAAAAAATCACAATGGAAAGCCTGACAATGTATAGACATGAATAATTCATCTGTTCTAGTCCCTCTCTCTCTATGAATATATTGCATGCGTTTTTGAATGAATTGTCTTTTGATATCAATCACGCCATGTTTTAAGGACGGCGTCACATTATTTGTATGATAAAGAATATTTAAAAGTAAAGTGAACTGTTCTTTTATTTAAGACTTTGTTTAGTACCGCCAAATGAATACATGTTATTTATCTTAATAAATCATGACTATGAACATAGAGACTTCGGGTTATGCTATGCTATAACCCAGAGATCATTATTTGCTCCCGTCCTGTTGAATCTCCTGACATACGTCAGATACGCACGTCAAGGTACCACCACAACCAGTTTTTAAACAAAAAATGACCAATAACAAATGAATTAATATGTGTTTTTAATTTAAACAAATCGTGGTTATAAACAGTTATTTATATCAATTAGAGACTTCCGGTCATACTATGATATAAACCAGAGATAATTATTTGCTCCCGTCCTGTTCAAAAATCTCCTGATATACGCCAGGTACGCACTTTAGACAAGGTCAAGTTAGGAAAAACAAAATGTGATGTTAGTCTTTCATAAACAATGTACGGGTCCTCGTTTGATTTGCACCTGTGACCATACTTATGATCCTACTACCGCCTAACCTAATCGCTAGGCCATAAACACATTAAGTGTAAATTGAATAATGAACTATTAGGTGAAAAATAAATGCAAATCATCCTGACACTTTACATCAACCTTCAGCGTCTGGGCGCATCGTCTATGTTTTGGCTTGTTTTACGATGTAGGTTA
>JAUUEB010516906.1:0-17707 GCA_032362205.1 Clione limacina | reverse complement strand
AAAGGCGTGGTGTTACTTGTAAGCTACATAGAGCTATAATTGCCGATATGCAATGTATATGAATGATTATGGCAGTCCGTGTAACTTCCGTGTATTTACAGTTACCTCAACATTGCGGCATTGGTCACTTTACGTGTTTAAGTAAGAGAGTTAGTGTTATATAGATTGAGATCAGATAAAACGTGAAAAGTGAATTCAAGATAACTATATGCCCACTCATTGACTTTCTATCTTTTTTTCGTGAGACCTTATTTAAATTAATAATCCTTTTCAAACAAACATATCCTTAAAGGAATTGGGAAAAGTCTTTAAATTAAAATGATAACAGTCTAAGGATATGAAATTAAATTATGCGAGTCTAACACTTATTGGTGCAGTTATTACTTTATGTCTGTTAGCTTATCTTCCTTTATCCATTCTCCATAACATAATTGTCTTTGCAAATATAGACATAAATTTGTTATTCAGTCTCGTTTTGAATGTTTTTTTACTAAACTGTCAACCTTATATTACATAAAATTCTCATATATCGGGCATTATGTTATAATATAAGTGCGCTTCACAAGAAATGAATAATATCAATCTTGCAATTAGAAAAAAATAAACAAAACAAAAGTGAAAGGATTAACGGCATTGAGTTATTTAAACAGATACCAAAGGAGTGGATTTAGTTAAACCAAAAACATATCTTAGAACTGCGTACTGATTACTCAAGTAGAGTAGTTATCAACAACTCCTGCGGCTACTCGAGTAGAGTAGAATTATCGAAGAAACTAGTTGAGAACTACTCGAGTAGTATACTACTCTACTTGACCACAACACTGATTAGATAACGCATGGAGGAATAACGATATACAGATAGGTCCAGTATCGGGCGTTATCCTAGCAAATTACTCCTCTGGATTAAATAACAAAAACAATATTCACCGCACGCTTGAAAGAAACTAAATATGTTTATGTAGGAAATAGTAAACGCATGCCCTGAAGGCCCTAGCAACTCATATCATGATGTTAAGGTATTATTAAGAAACAACGAGTAGTCAATGTTGCCACGCTTAATTCAGTTTTGTCGTATAAGCAGGCCTACTATGTTTCATTTTGTTCTACCCATGCTTATTAATATAAAGAAGGTTAAGTCCCGTGACATAGTGGGGGCATTTTTGGGTGAGGCTGCAGGCCCAATACTACGTCCCGCTAAATAAGTATTCTTCATGTCCAAGTTTTCAGTCCCTGTGAGTCTCATTAACCTCTTGTCAGCAAGATGCTCAAAAAGAGTCACATTAGCATAATTAGTACTTTTGGGGATTGCAGTGTCTTTTGTACCCCAATATCCCTATCGATCTTGAATTGCAAGCTATTAACGAGACACAGACATAATAGTTTCAGCTTGACATCTTGACCATCTAAGAGGTCACTGAGTAGGGACCGGAACTACTCCGTGTTCCTGCGCAGAAGACATTCAATCCTGATGAAGGTGGCGAGAAGCAACCTAAACGATGCTTGCAGCGATTCAACAAGAGTGGGGTAGTCACGTTGCGCGGCCTCATAAACTTGCAGTGTCTGGGGGGCAATCATATATATTTGCATTCTTGTCAATAGTCCTTAAAGTATGGATGCAATTTAGCAAAGATGGGAACTTGCCACTGTCTTTGCTTTTTTATGGCCCTTTAACTTATCCCTGTGACCCAACATTCATGTGATATCCATAACAAATAGCTAAACTAAAGTTTGTTTGTAGTTACAATGTGAAGTATACAATTATGTCATAATCAGCTAGAAAAAATCAGTTATCGTAGAGTGTACAACCACTACCATTTGAGGTAAGTATTTTGCAACTTCAAGAACAACATTTGTTAAGAGATTTGTCACATTTTAAATTGTAAGAATATGTAGACCGTTACTTTTTGGCGGTCTCCTACTTACCAACACCGCACCAACACGCAGTTGCAACTATATCCCTACTCCTAACCTCTTGCTAATACATATATATAATGATACATATAGCAACAAATTAAAACGGGTCACAACTCTGTTCAATACATATCTTTTTATTTTTAGAAAGTCACTTGGAGAACGTATGTGCAATATGTCAGGGTACATATTATAACTGCATGACGGAAAAATGAAAGTCATAAAAGGGGTTTATCCTCTATGCAATATTTCAGATTACGGCATTTGGCCATGTAACAACATGGTCGTTGCAAAGTTAACAAAATACTATACCATGTAGTTAAACAACTCAAGGACTATAGCTCTGTCGAACAATATTTCTAAAATGTTATTTTTTTAATAGTCACTAAAAGAGATTTCAGATTTTTAACTTTGGAGATGTGACCAAAGCGTGTGTGCCAAATTTTCAAAGAACATATAACACAATAAGAGCCATAACCCAGTCAATTTGTCACACATATTTCTGAATTTAGCAACAATTCTATTCTTGATATACACCATTTTTCTAAAAGACTAAAGAGTTCTAATCACTGACAGACATACCAGGAATGAAAGTACAACTCCTCACACTATAATTGTCTTCATAGAATGATACGAGAGAGCATCATTAACCTAACATGCTGACGCTTTGTAAAATCCTTTAAACTCTTATACAGTCACGACTCACGAATTCTGATTTATATTTGTTAATGCTTTTTTGAAAGATTCCTATATACAGTATACATGATAATAAGATACTATGGTAATGGTGCTTATTTATTGGCACAAATTATGACATCCAAGAAAACCTTGTAGATAACTACTGAAGACCTACTATCGAGAAAAAGTGTTGTGCCGAAGACAATTAAGTAGCCATTATTAAAAATTAAGCTTGTAAGCAGTAACCATGTGTCAATGGAATTTAGTGATTACATAATTGGCTTCCAATGGCTTCTGATCGAAAGTGTCACGTTTTGATCTACTTATGAGACATTGAACACAAACTCTCAGTGTTACAAAGTATACTGGAAACAGAAAACCACTCCCAGAAAAAGCTTGAGTGTAGACGACGTGTGTTAATTGATTTGAATCGTGTGTTTGAACTATGTTTCGCGTCGTGAAGGTATCTTATTTTTCTCCTGTTGGTATTTTTTTCTAATCTAATGACCAGTTTAAACAACGAAAAAGAATAAGATCTAGCTTGCTTGAGTGTCAAAATTATTCTTCAATAATATCCTGACAGCATCCTTCAATTCACGCCAAGATGACAACCCAATAGACAGTATACCAATTGGTCTTCCCAATGCCAGTAGTTCGACTCCTAGACTTACTTGACAAGCAAGCCAGAATAATAGCATATGATGTAAATAATAATAAAAATAAATGCTGAACAACTGTGAATCACATAATATAAAGCTTCTGTCTTTAAATTAATCACAATGATCGTTAAGGTTTAAGTGATTGCAATATGTATGAGTACTTTCAATTGAAGTCATTTGAAGTAAATTGTGCTAAAACAGGATTAGTTTAAACATCAAATCTTTTGAACCATTCGATGTTTCTTTTTTATTAAAGTAATGATAAACATTCACAGACTGATGAAGACAATAAAGACACAGGATCAACAACAAAAGATGTATGACATCTGCTTCAATTTAACTTTTTCCAAGAAATGCAATATTACTTTTATCAAAAAATTTAAAACCAACTGAGATATCTGATCACATTTTGAAAGTAATAATAACGTATACTGTCATTGTTAAAGAAAGATAAAATAGATCTGATTTATTTCCACTCCGGAAGTAATGTTTTCTCGTTTGTGACGGATGTTAAAATATCAAGTTTTATAATATACAAAATAGACACTGGGTGGGAAAATGATATACTTCACCATATTTCTTCATCGCAATAAATCGTAATTTCAGACGCAACATAACGAGGTGTAATATTACGTTTTTAATGGGATTTGATTTCATTCTATAGCCAATAGTGTGTCTCCTCCCTCCGCCATCCAGAAACATCTTACTTCACATGAGTGTTAATCAGCCTCCTCACACTACAACACAAGCTTTGGTCAGTTGATGAGTCAGCCGTCGAAGCAATGTGAGGTGATCAGAGAGTATGCGATGTGAATACGTTTCACATTTGACCGCAACTAGTTAAGACTGTCTGTGGTATACTTTAACACACACACAAAACCCATTAATGGCAACAAACTGACTTATTTGAATACATACAAGGTGAGAAAAAACTTGCCAAAAGAGAACTCTTCTGCGAGGGACCCATTCGTTTGCTTTGTGTTCATTCCGTCATTGAGTATTTGGTTGCTTTTTCTAGATTAATCAATTGACAAATCAATGCACATATATATAACAGTGAATCGAAATTAACAATAGATACACAGTGAACATAACAGTATCGTAGCTGTAGTTGATTCATGTTATTTGCGCAGTTCTCTATTCTATCAAGATTTCATTAAATCGGGGTATGTGTACTGGTCTGGCCAAATGGTGTATTTATTGTCTAAATTATGTTTTTATTTTCAAAGTTTGAAACGAAGGAACATATTCCTGACTTGTCAGTAGTTTGACGTTTTGCATGTCTCCTTTTTCTATAAGTTTATGTTCATTGCATGTTCTAAACGTGTATACAAATACAAAAGTATGTAGTACAAATTTATTTTGTATTTGTATATGTTGACTTTTCCTGTTTGGTATTTGTTTTGTTTTGTTAAGCACTGAAGAGGCCCTAGTGGCGAAACCTGTTTGCTTCGCTTGCATTTATGTATAAGGTATTTTGTGTTTTGCATCTTTAAATTTTGAATCATATTTGTGCGATTGTGTGTGAATAAAATTTGAAACGTTCGTATATTGTTGTAACATTATTTAAGGGTTTTAAAAGTATATGAAATAACTTAATCATTTTAGACAAACCCTGGCCCCAAATAAAGTTAATTCAGATCGTAATAATACCATTCTTTAATTGGGTTCCACAAAGTAATTTAAATTGATGTCTGACAGGCAAGCTGACATCATTTCCTCAGAAGACTACAAACAATTTCCTATATATCAATTAGCGTCGTTTGAGAACCATCAGTGATATCTACAACATAAATAAATGGTCGTACTTGAAATCACAGTTTTTGCCTGTCCAATAACAGAAATCCAATCATATAATAGTTGTACTTTCTACATAGTTTTTTTTAATGACATTAATATAAAAACAAAATATCAATGACGCTTACCTATATAAACAGTATTTGTTAGCAACAACTTCCTTGTGTGTCATGTTATCAGTAAACAATGTTAAACATAATGAAAGTGTGTTAATAATAATGACACTTATTTAGCACTTTTCCTTTGGAGTAAGCTCAAAGCGCTTTACATATATTACCCCTGACAGACAAGACGGAGACACACATGCACATTCGTAGTATACAAGGAATCGACATGTACATACAGCGTATACAAGGAGTCAGCTGGTTAGGCGCCAGCCTTAGTAAACTTACAGAGCCTATAAGTCAGGTACCCAAGTCAACTGCTGGGTGGGCAAGCGGAGCATGATAGCAAATTTTTCACCTTGAAAATGTTGTCCCGTTGCGGGGGTCGAACCCACAACGCTTTAAGACGGCCGGCTTGTATTGCCCTTACACTAAAAAGTTTAAAATGAACTTGGGTGAAGTTTTGCATGCCAGACATATCTGCTACTTTCACTCCTTAACAACTTTGAAAAAATATTATGTTCTAGTTTCTTATGGAATTGATCAATGATTTTAAGCGGACCATTTAGATATTAAGATTACCTAAGAGGCAGCTCTCTTTATACTTCCAGGGACGATGTTATGGAGGATGTTATGCCTCCGGTAAGTGGCCACCTGTGAGTGCGACCATTAAATTTGATTCTCTATAAGATATTTTTATGTCAACTTACTGTAAGAGGCCACTTGATGTAAGAGGCCAGTTTGGCTGCTGATAATCAATGGCCCCCTAGAGCAAGTTCAACTGTATATATTTGTTTTGTTCTCAGGTTACTGGGGTGCTTAAAGGCAAGCCAGCTAAGTCAGATGGCCGCTACAGGTTGGTGTCAGATAATGAGAAACCAACTCTGAAGAATATTGCCGATCAGATGGCTGAGGCTAACAAACTTATGTTACACGAAAGCCAGAAAGAGGAAGCTAACAGAATGGAAAGGCAACTTAAAGCACACATCTACCAGTGGGAAAGAGAACTAAAGACATTAGCCAGCCAACAGTCATCCAACAGTCTCTTAGAAAACTTTGGGGCCACGTGGCAATCACCTGAAGAGATTGCTGCAATGAAGAGACATAGACACGGCTGTGGTTGGAGAAAACCTGAGATGAGAGGTTGGAAAGAAGACACAACAGGTTCGAATTTTTTTATAGATTTTTACAATTTCAGGTTTAGAGAGTACAGACAGGCCTCAGTTATCTGTCAATGTCCTTAGTTTGATATGTTGGATCAATTGGTCTGATATTTGAGTTTGATCAAACAAAAATAAAATAATCCCATCAGAATTCCTACTCAAAGGGTAGTTGCAAGCTTTGGATTACCATGAGGCCTATTAAGTTCTTAACTTTTTTAAGTTTAATTTTGGTTTATTTAGTTTAGTTTTTGAATTTTAGTTTTTTTTAGACATTGTTTCAAGTTTAAAATGTTATATTAATATTATTATTGGATTGAAACTCACAAGTTCCTTCTCCATGACTGCAAAGGCCTTTCTTGTTTTCTTTTGTCCTACAGCTTCCAACGTAAGCCATAGTTGGTCATTGTTTGTCTAGCCTTAGCAACATTTCCGCCTTTGTCTAATTTCTTCTTCCGCTCTTGTTTGATTGGCTCTCATCAATAGCAATACAATGTCTATAGTCTTAGATTACCTATCTGAAGTATTAAGTAGGGTTTCTCACCGGGATTCCCGGACCCGGGAAAAAAGCTATTTCCCGGGAAATCGGTCCGTTATTCCCAGTTATTGAAACATTAAGTTTTTGAGTTATTTTGAAACATAAAAATAAAGATTCTTGTCAACCTCTCGATGATGTATTTTACACTTTGCACAAATGATCCTTTGGGAACTGATTCTACGGCATCCCAAAGACTCCCATTCTATTTTATTTTCATTAAAAAACCTGAAAACCATTAACAACATCAGCAACAGAAAAATATTGTTGAGAGATTTTTTGTATTGCCCTGTTTTCTCAAAATGAAATCCCCGCAAATATTGATTGATCAAAATCAATCCATTCGATGCTGTCAAGAATAGAATTGTGAAAAGTAGGAACAGCACACTTGTCAACTTGATGGAGTACTTGAAAAAGGATGACATTAAGCAGTCAGATCCCATCACGGGGTCAAAAATAATAAAATCTATCCTTCATACAAAGGCCAATGAATTGTATGGAAGATTATACCATCAGGTGAGGCGCATCCTCTGTGACTGTGGAGAAAGATAAAGTAGTGTAACCATTGCCTGTGCGCCCGTCTCTCTTGGATAAACTAAGAAAACTTGTTCAAGAATCTACACAAGAGTCATACACAACAAATCCTCCAGTGTCGCCATTGTCACTATTCCCTGACTTCAAAGTGTTCGAAGCAACAAGGTCGCGGACTGAGAACCTTGATGCTTTGTTTCAAGCTTTGTTGTCCATCAAACCAACATCTGTTGAATCAGAACGTGCATTTTCAGTTGGGGGAAGTTTTTGCACAAAGATTCGATCCCGAATGAGTTCTGAGACCCTGTCAGCTTTGGTATCTTTGAAAATGCACTTCAAGAGACATAAATGTTTGGACATGTCTGCACAAAAGTGGACCAAGAATGAGTTCTAATGATCTTTCAGTCCTTTGTTCAGAAATGTCCACCAAGTGAAAATACACATTCAGATTAACAGATGTATCTACGAATGGTGTTATGTTGTGTTACGAAAAAAAAGAATAAAGGAGTATAAAAGATCTATGTGATTTCTATATCAAATGTGTCTTGATACTTGTTATGTTCTATTTATCAATATCGTAAATATTATTATCAGTCATAATAATATAGACATTAAATGTAATACTACTATATGCACGTTATATATGATAATTATTTGGTGTTCAGACATGGAACGCAACAAATAATTACAACATTTAACTCTATTTAGATTCTTGTTAAAATTTCCCGGGATTCCCAGGAATCCCAGGGAGATGGTTAACGGGATTCCCGGGAATGGCATGGGCGGGAAATAGAGAAACCCTAGTATTAAGGCATCCGTTTCTGTAACTCTGTCATCTGCTCCAACTTTAAATCCTGTGTCTCAGTGCTGCAGTCTTTGACCAGGAAAACTGACCAAGGCCTTCAAGTATCCATTATGCCACAATGGGAAAAGTAGTGATTTCAACAATGTGTACAAGCTGATAGTAGCCTGAGGGTCATAGACAAGTGCTGCTATCTTGGGGATATGCTTGATGCTAGTGCAGTGTCTGAATCCACCAGTGCAGTGTCTGAATCCACCAGTGCAGTGTCTGAATCCACCAGTGCAGTGTCTGAATCCACCATCTGTATTCCCACATTGAAGATTTGGTGGAAGAAGTTATGAGATCTGGAGGAACTATTAAGCAGGGCAGCTTCACTTTATATATAGGGTGCTATGCACAGATTTGTGTCTACAAGGCCATGTTCTATGGTGGACAAATCTGCTCTGTTTTTTGTGGCTGAAATATCACCCTGGTGCTCAGATGTCTTTCCAAAATGTTTAAGGGTGCCTTTCACGAACTGCAGCTTTTAATTGTTTTTCAAATAGTCAATTGAACCCAATTCACTAGGTTTGGTAATATTTAAGTAATGCTGACATGGTACAATAAGTAAATGTTTCATTTTACATGGTGTAGAGTTTGTACTCATGTTTCTAGTTGTATATTTGCCTGTTTTAACATTGTGCTAAAGTTTTTAACCTTGTCCACAGATAATATGGCTGTTATCAATGACTTAACCGTTGGGAAAAGGCCCTTGAACAAGCGTAAGAGGCCCTTTAGAGTTATCAGTAGTGATGGCAGATTCAAGGGAATAAGAAACACAGATAAAACAGAACCCCAAGATAGGTCACCCATGGACAGAAAAGGAATCCAAGAAAGACCACCTGTTGGCAGGAGAGGAATCGAAGAGAGGTCACCTTTTGCAAGGAGAGAACAAAGAGAGAGGTCACCTTTTGCAAGGAGAGAACCCCAAGAGAGGTCACCTTTTTCAAGGAGAGAACCCCGGGAGAGGTCCCCTTTTGCAAGGAGAGATGATCAAGGTATTCTACCTTTGGCTCAGAGAGAAGCCCGAGAGGGGTTACCTGCTAGGAGTAGGTCCTCAGAACACAGATCTAAAATGCACAATTACCAGGCACCAATAGCCAGTAGGGTAAATGAAAAAGTCAATGCTCCAACAGGTTGGACTCGGACAGAAGAAAATCCTAATATGCCAGCTAGTAAGAGAAGCTTCCTGGGTTTTCCAAGTTTTGATGCATGGGTTAGCTCAACTACTCCTAGGAATTCCAATGAATTTAAACATCCTAGTCAAGGTATGCAATTTTTGACTTATATTAGTATAGGCTCTGTTATAAAATCCTACACAGTTAAGAAAGTTTTATTCTAGAAATCAATTTAAATTAATATATTTATTTTTATAGAATGATCAAATTTACCTCAGTGACTCGGATGGGAAAGGTTGTGACGATTGCTTCATCAAACTACATGATCATGTATACACCTCTTAGACAAACTTACGATGGTGGGCTTGTTTGTAAACAGACACACTAGGTTAATGTTGTTGTTGCTATTCTGGGTGAGAACTGCAGGATGACAGGGAGTATCTCTATTCAATGGTCAAAATTGATAGCTTGTATGATTTGGAATATGTGGATGACCTCTTTGTACTGCCTGGCAAAATATTTCTCCTCACGACCCTACAGCAACAACAACATTGACAACCCAGCGTCAGTCTACAAACTCTATATTGTTTTATGAAATCATCATGACTCCAGATAACATCCTTTCAAGAATTGATGTCATGTTCTATTTTGCTGTAATACCAAATCAAGAGTAAACAGGTTAGATACAAGATACAAGATTGTTTATTCATCCATAAAACATGGAAATTAAGATTCTGTTCCTCATAAGAATTATACATGATATACACAGGGTTGCCAAAACTCCCTTAAAAACAGGGAGACTCCCTTATTTTTACTAATTTGGGTCTATCTCCCTTATTTTTTCTCAAATCTCCTTGGTTTTGATTCAGGTTCAAGATTGCTGTGACATTGATTTAAAGAGTTACCTGTTTGACCTTAAGAAAAATCTCCCTTTTTTTACTCAAGCTGTCTCAGAGGGTTGGCAACTCTGTATACATATAAAAAGGCATGAAAAGCAAAAGTTATCAGAGATCATTACAAACTATTACTCATCAACATAATTTTCTCTATTACAGACTTTTTATTATTTACATTAGCTTAAAAGATATAAACGTTAAACATAAGATATCTCAGTTACGTTTACAAGATATGGCATGTTGAAAACATTTAATGGACTATCTATATACATCTCTCTCCTCTCTTCTCTATCTCTCTCTCTGTCACATACACTCCCATACTTTCTCTTTTCACACACAAACATACACTCAAAGTCATACTCACACACACAAATACACACAAATATCAGGCATAAACAAAAGTTAGGAAGAAAAACAACCTCTCTTTTAAGGCTCCTACTGATCTTGTACATTTTCCTAAGCTGTGAGTTTGTTGAAATTGACTGTGAGAAAAATCAGAATATATTATTTGTATGCAAGATAAAATGTAACGGTTCACAGCACTATCGACTTAAAGAGATAATTTAATTGCTAAATATATTGCAATGGCATCAGACAAGTATACTACAATACAGGCCCGAGAAAGTCGTATCCAACAGTTTACTTTTGCCTATTGAGAGGACTTTTAGTCTATTCTATCAAGAAAGAATCCATACCCTCAGGCCTGTATGCAAGAAATTCTTGATAGGAAGTATTACTCTTCAAATTTTGTTAATGAAATCAACTTGAGTATTTGCTTTTGAGATAAATATTCAGCTCTTTCATTGACTGGGTACTGATGCTGAATGGTCCAGAGTCGTAAAAAAAAACTTATTTTTTTTGTGAAAATTGTGAAAAGTTGGCAATTTGTAAAAATAAATCCTTCTCAATATGTTTTGAGATAAAAGTTTAAAGAAAAGGAGATATAACTCAGTGAATAGAGATATTGAAAATTTATTAACCCTGAAATAAGACATATTGATTGAAAACATTTTTTCAGGTATCAATAAATCTATCTTACAATGGTAATTTGTTTCCTCAGCCTTGAAAATCCCTGATGGTCCTTTGCCTCCGGAATTTGATGCTAGTTCTATGGCTTCAGGATTGGATGATGGCCCTTGGTCTCTAGAATTTGATGATGCCCCTATGGCCACTGAATTCACTGACTATCCTCCAGTCTCCATATTCCGTGGCCGTCCTCCAACTTCTGAGTTTGATAACAATCCTTCGGTCTCGGGCTTTCACAATGGTCCTCCTGTGCCAAAGTTTTCTGGTCACTTCTCATCTTCAGAATTTCATGTCACTCCATCAGTCTCAGGATTCCGTGATGGCCCTCCTGCATCAATATTCAGTGGCCATCCTCCCACTTCAGAATTTGAAAATGAATCATCAGTTTCAGGATCCCGTGATGGCCCTCCTGCATCAAGATTCCGTGGACGTCCTCCGACTTCAGAATTTGAAGACAATCCATTAGACTCCGGATTCCGTGATGGCCCTCCTGCATCAAGATTCTTTGGCCGTCCTCAGACTTCAGAATTTGAAGACAATCCATTAGACTCTGGATTCCGTGATGGCCCTCCTGCATCAAGATTCTTTGGCTGTCCTCAGACTTCAGAATTTGAAGACAATCCATTAGACTCCGGATTCCGTGATGGCCCTCCTGCATCAAGATTTCCTGGCCGTCCTCCAACTTCAGAGTTCTCTAATTATAAATCAGGTCCTTCAGGCCAAGGATTCAATGAAGATCATGCAGCGTCAGGGTTCCATGATGCCACTCCTGGGCCAAGTTTCCACCGCCGCCCACCAGCTTCAGAGTTTAATGATAGTCTGCCAGCCTCAAAAGTGCATGAAGGCTATGTTTCCTCAAGATACCATGTGGGTCCTGCAGCTTCAGAAATGTTCCCATATTATGATGCCTCTGAGAACTTGTCAGTGAATCATACAGCTCGGAATAGGCCAGAGCATACTAAAAGACCTCATCCCTTCATAAGGCACCAGGTAGATAGGTCAACGGATCATGTTCAGTCATATGATGGAGCTGATGTTGGCCCTTGGAGCAAAGATGATTCCAGAGGTCCTCAGCAATCCTGGCCTCCACAGCAAGGTAAATACTTCTTAGTTCTTTTTACCTTTCATGCTAGAAGTGAATGACTGTGTAGTGCTTCCATTTCTCATTTTATTTAGAAAATCCAAAATTTAGTATATTCATTGGTATAGAGTCTGAGTCAAGAATATTTTGTCTTTTGTTACGTTTGTTGCAAGAAATTAACGAAGGAGCGTTCACATATTACATCATCAAAATGTTGGCATTTATATAGCGCTTTCTTTTTGGTGCATGCTTGTAGATTCCTTGCATCTCATGCATCCTCACTGTGTCAGAATTTAAAAAGCAAAGTCCATTTTTAATCCAGAATTTATTGGAGCCAATAAATTTACGCAAAAGCCCATTTCAATTCCTCACTGCGTCAGATAAAAGTAAATCTACAAGCATGCTTTGGTGTGAGCTCAAAGCGTTTTAAAGTTATTATTACCCCCAACAGGCACAATGGAGACAAATTCTCAGCTTCCTGGGAAGTATGCAAAGGGTCACCTGTTAAGCGCCTCGCCTTAGTAATCTTACATAGACATTCACTGGCTATAGTTGGGTACCCAATTGTACTGCTGGGTGGACAGTAAAGTAAAGTAACCCATACTGATTACTGAGCTTTGGGTTTCTTATCTTTTTTAGTTTTCTTATCTTTTCAATCTTTTTATTGCACTTTTCAACATCATTTTATTAATCTTTAAAAAAGATTTAAAACCCTGGTACTATTTATCATTCATTCATTTATTCAGTTTTACCAGTTTTCATGTTATATAAAACATATTAGAAATATTCTTTCTGTTGGCTGCTATTTCAAGATGAATAGAATAGTTAACCTTGCCATAGATCAAAATCATACAATGCAAACAAAATCGTAATAAAAAACATGAAGAAACAATTAAAAAAAGAATGAATACAACAAGCAAGGCCACACAAATCATGAGTTAACGCTTGCAAACTATTATACGATAGAGCAGAGATAAGATTACAGACGTAGAAGCGAAAGGTGAAGAGAAAGTCCCACATTCATATTCCTCTCTGCACAAACACACAGCGTGGGCACACAGACAGACACATATCACAATCGCCAAAAACTGCTTGACTATTATGACGCGATGGAACTGCCATACTTGGCGAGCACACGCGGTTGGCTGTGCAATTACAACTGTTGACCCAGAGGTCATAGTCTTAATAGAATGCACTATGCACTACTTCAACAATAAAAGCCAATGCAATTCCTGTGTATTACGGTTACAAGCAGTTAAAAAACGTTTTACTCTGTTAAAGAGTTGGTCAAAATGGTACACATTTGAGAATATAATACTACTACAATATGAAAAGAAACAATCAGTGTTGATGTCAAAACGGTTACGGTTAGGGCAAAAGAGTTTTCATTGTATAACCAGCTAACCTTTTGTTCCTGTCGAACCAAATATTATTCTTATCAGACTCAAATCGTTCTCAGGCCTAATTCTGAGCCCAGAGACAAGCCTCTTCTAAACAGTTGAGACAGTATAAGAATGATAGACAACTTTGTTCACTGAATAAAATAAAAGTTAAACTTGTTAATGTGATGTCTCTACACAAAGAATAGCTTTGTAGGCAACGTCGATAGGGTGTGTCTCACTGCTTCAAACTGATTTGTATTCATGTTTAACTGACTGAATAGAATAACTAGCTTATTGATTAGTATAGTTCTTAATGGCTTTCAACGGATTCGATCAGCATTTGGGGGCTACGATGTCAGATTCAAGTGAGCCAGACGTGTTTTCCTGATCGGAGCCATCACCAAGCACGTTTTATTTGGGGCAGTCTAGTCCAGCTGAGCTGAGAGTGCCGCTATGTCTGTCTTCGGATAAAATTACAGTGGAATCTGGATAATATGAACTTCTCAGGACAGACCAAGGAGAATCGAATCTATAACAATATGCACTCAATTTTGTGTGTGTGTGCGTGTGCGAGTGCCTGTACATCTACATACTTCCATGGCAATTTTCTCATAAGTTGTCACATTGAACATATGATCTCTCTCAAACAAAGAAGGGGAAAACCAGGACTTTCACATTGGCTTCATATTATTTATTATCTGGATTCCACTGTATGTACACAATGTTATGTGTTGCTTTAAGCGGCATGCTATTAGACAAAGACTCTTGTACCAGAACCAGATTGATTTTGACAATTTCTTCAATTTTGATATTAAAACACTAACCTAGTTTAAGCTTAATGGTGGTTATTCTTATAGAACTAGATTTACATGTTTCATTATTTTGTTACTGTCATGTAGATTTAAGCCCATGTATTTTTAGCTCAACCTCAAACTAGTTACTGCCAAACTCATTAAGTCCAATTACAAAAGAAGTGTGTCTCTTATATTTTACAATTTTGGTTGTCCTTTTTTTCAGGCTTGGGGCCACCAATGATTCGTCCGCCTGGTCCACCCAAGACAGCGCCACAGTGGTCTCCACAGTCACAACCTCATCTTACCCCCAGACCTCATGCCATGCCCACAGCAGAACCATTTGGAGCAGCAAGATCATTACCACCACAACAGCTTCGACCTGTGGGTCAAAGGTCATTACTACCACAACAGCTTCAACCTGTGGGTCAAATATCATTACCACCACAACAGCTTCAACCTGTGGGTCAAAGGTCATTACCACCACAACACCATCTACCTATGGACACGTTTCAAAGGCAACATGAGCAGGAAAGACATGAACACCCAGGTGCTAGGCCAATGTTTCCATCACAGCAAGAACAAGGAAACATGCGTCAGATCAGGCCACAACAGATGGGCCATCAACATTATCCACCTCATCCTGATCCCTCATATTACGAATAAGAGAACAAGACTTATTTTTAATTCTTCAGTCTTTTGAATCACCCACCTGAGGAAACAATGTTTGGGGGATATTTGTTTTAGATATGTTATATTGAATTCTTAAGGCAAAGACACCCTCATCCTATTAAACTTTGAAGGCATATGATTTTTCAGAAACCTTATTTGAAAGTGTATAAGAGTCAATGTCTCCGCCTTGAATACAAGAGGGCTTGGGTTTGAAACAGGCTTATTCATTATGATTGCTACCACTCTCCGCTGGCTTGATCACAGTTCTCCTAGGTTAATCCATCTAGGCAGGGTCTGATGAAACAGCCCCAGCCTTCTGTATTGTACAAATATCTGTGGAATAACCAACCAATACTGACTTGAATGAGGCAAGTCTCTGCTTCCATATGTGTTTTTCTACGTTCAAGAATGCACTAGGACCATACCAAGGCAAGTGAATTAACTGTTTAAAGACAGATTGTTACCTCGTGTGGGTTCCTATGCCTCACGATAAGACGTCTCTAATGTCTTAGAGCAGGCAATTATTCAAGGTAAAAATGTATTCAATGTAAACAAAAACAATTAATGTATGGAAAATATTGGTGCATAGCAATTTTGTGAATATAATCAATTTGTATGTCTTATCAAGGCTCTTTAAAGCCGTTTCACAAATTCTGCAAGGAAATGAGTACTTCACAATAATGAAGCAAATGTTACCAGTTAAAATTTGTGAAAGTGGGCGACACTTTAATATATACTTATTTATCCATCTTAGACTCTACAGAACTTAGGTACTAGTAAAGTTGTTTCAATGTTCTTTTTTAATTATTGGTCGTTATGTTTGACTTGTTTGAAGTCATTTGTGGTGAACATGTGTCTCTGTGACTGTGCAGTGTTGTATGTGACAAGAAACAAAATACAGTAGATTCAGGTTTCAACAAAAAAACAGAATTTTGTTGAAGTTATTTTATAATTATTGTTGGAAAATATTTGGTTTTAACAACAGGAATTGACCCACTTGTTATTTTCCCTTGGTTATTTAGGTGTAAAATTCATACAGGGTTAGTATATACAAAATGTCTTGGGTGACAAAGAAATGTTCGTTATAACTGAGTTTGTTATATAAACTCTGAAATCAGAGGAACTTGTTGAAATCGGCCAGTTCTTCCTCCTTTTGATCTCTGCATGCATTGCCCTAACTTGACAAAACCGGACTAATAAACCGTTGTCTACATCTTTGCATCACAAGACTTGGGAAAAGCTGTCGTGCTTCATAAAATAGTGATCAAACTGATTCCTTTTTCTTGATTTTGCTCAACTGTTTCTTTGATTATTGTTTGTTATAAGCAATTTATTAGAAAGCATAGTTTGATATAAGAAAAAAATATTTTAATGGTACAAAGGATATATTAAGGTAGTTTTTACTTGTTTCGTAATAACTGATTATTCCTTAAAGCGATTTGGTATAAGTGAATTCTCCTGTATATTAAGGTAGTTTTTACTTGTTTCGTAATAACTTATTATTCGTTATAAGTGAATTTACCTGTAATTAAAGTCTTTTGCATCATATCCTAGTCTTATTTTTCCTCTTTGCTTTTTTGTGTTTTAGAAGTAATCTCTGTGATATTTTGGACTTTGCTTATTTCTTTGGGTGCCTAGCAACACAGATGGGCTTTGTTCCTTTTGGGTCATAAAGGACCATTTGTGGGTACACTTGCATGCTAATTTCCCAAAAAGTTGTAATCAATTTCAAGCATACTGCATTAACAGGGTAAATCTGCAAACCTTTGACACAATGATGATGCAACAACACTGATAAACGTACAAAAGCTTTATTCCTTTTTTTATCAGAAGGATAAGCGGACAAAGTTGCCAATTATTCTAAAGGTAGATAAAGGCGAAAAAGTTTTGTATTAAAAAAATGTTTATTTCAATAATCATGATTGTATCAATATAAGCATATGTAATCTGGTAATGTTAAATATATAATCTTCATAAAAATGTACAAGGAATGTATTACGATTGTAGGACAACAATAACATAAAAGACAATTAATGAGCTAATTAAACTGCTTCACAGGTATATATTATTAATTGGTTTTCAATCAATCAAAACAATAAACCCTTAGAACATTCAAAAGAATGTGTACAGTCAAACTCGTTTAAACCGAAATTTCTTTAACCGAATTTTTGCATCGAAACAAAAACCAGACTCTCGTTTTCTCCATCGCTTTATCTTTGTTAAAGACAGTTGCTTGAACCGACAGAAACTGTTAATGTGTAAATGGAACCAATTATGGCCAAATGAACGATAATTTTGGGCATCAAAAGATAAATTATTGAACAAAAGCACAGAAATTTTACTTTGAGATCAACCCAAATGCGTTTCACCTGTATTTTGTGGAGTTGAAGTCAAATCAATTCAGAGTCAATGATCACTTCGACCCAACGCTAAAACGGTATAGTTGTCAGAAATGCTCACTTGAATTTCAATTAAAAGCGACCAAATAATGACCGATCGACTCTTAACCACTCGTCATATGTGAT
>JAUUEB010516795.1:5228-17718 GCA_032362205.1 Clione limacina | reverse complement strand
AAAAGACATAGCAGAGAACGATCTTTCCCTAAAGTAAGGCTTAAAAAGTTTGAAAAGTTTTGAAAAGTTTGAAAAAAGCATCAATCATCAGCAGATATTCAGCACCAGAGTGGTTCAGCTCTTTAATATCTGTAAAGTCTAAAGAAAGGTGCTGGTGAGCCTATCATATCAGAAATATGACATAGATGCATATTTAAAATGAAGAGGAATAAGAAGAAGAAGGCCTAGATGGACCTCCGTTCTTAACCAAAAAAAAAAAAAAAAATAGCGTCATCAAAGATTTCTTGACAACAACACAGCTTCCTTATATATATAACAGATTGGTTTGATGTATAGGACCAGAAGTTTTAATTTCTTGAACATTTTTCTAGTCGACACACCAGATTACTTTACAGATTATCTTCGTAAATTAAGATTTACCATTATGTACATTGGCGGCCATCTTGAATTTACTGATATGTCACATGTCAATTGTGTTTTTATGGTTGAATTATTTGACATATAGTTTCTCCTCATAAAAACCTATTTAGATAGATGTTTTAATGTAATTCTGTAAGACTTTGTTTCTATATTAAGATATACACTGCACCGTAGACTTCTTGACCTGACAATTGAGAGTAAATATAGCTATCAAAAAGCTATTTTAGTTAAATCTGCAAGATTAGAAGGGCCAATGTTGATTTAGGTGTCGTTTTGTTTGGCAGTATGAACGTGGGCGAGAAATTATGCTTTATTTTGTTCTCTCACTGTACACGTGATAATATATTGTAACGAGCCTTGAACACGCATGTAAGGCATGGGTATCCGCTATATAAATGCCATAATACCATAGTATCTTCAAACAAGAAGCAATTAAACAACATATTATTTCTTTTTTTTATAAAACTAACAGGCAAAACCATTGACTTTCGAGAAAGACGGGCGACTACTACTGATCCGGAACGGAGATACAATGTATCTCTCATGTTAGTTCGATCTGGTTCAATAAACTGAATTGAATTGTTCAAAAAATTATATTTATACTCGCGGTACGCCGTTTGAGACCCTCTGGGACGATAAGTACAACCCTTCTGAAACAGTAACAATTAACCTTTAACTTGAAACCCACGAATGAATCAATTCCTATTCAGCAACAAACTCAACGGACCATGAAGTTAAGCAGCACTGCACAGTGATCGTTCACAGTGCTCGTTCAAGAGTGGAGAGAAGACACGCTGATGCTCAATAATGAAAGATCGTAAATCGATATAGATTAGCTTACTTGTTGAGCGGGGGGGGGGGTGAATTGATCTTTTGTTATATTAATTTATTCTGATTCAACATAATACTTTGTCACTAAATTAAACGGCGCCACCGTGTGATACGATGATACATGTCTTGCTGTCATATTTTTCAATACATTCCTCTGGGTCGGTGAATAACGATTATAATGTATTAGTCTGTGTCAGACGCTAATATGTGCGTATGTGATTGCTGTGTCTAGAACTTGATACCAGATCTGTGATAAAGATTCGTGAAATATGCGACAATATTTTTCATAACTCTGCATAGTGTGTAAATATTGTGGATATTATTATAATGCATAACATTGTATGCAGAATTTACCTGTTACCCGTCTTCATTGCCGCGAGAAAAAGAATATCTTGAAATATTTACAAGGCACTGGTTTACAGCACAAAAGTTTGATACACCATGTTTATCATATTCAGGAAATGTGTGCATATTGTGTGAATTAATCAAGAGTGCAAGGAAATCAGAGTTCTGGATGTGTTAGAAAACTCATTGATATTGTCAAAGATTTAAATTTCATTTGAAACTATAAACAAAAAATAATCTTTTAATAAATAACAACTGATGTGACTGTTCGTTTACTGTGGTGTAAGGGTTACTCTAGAAAGGTGAAACTTCAAGGTCATAAAAGGTCAGTAGAACGAAAATCTGCTGTTCATCAAATTTCCGAACGTTTCCAACGGTCTTAACGTGCACCATGGTGGTGGGGCAAGAAAGGGATCGACTGATAACAGATGGGTTCATCAGCGCCATCTTTTATGTTACGGTCATCTTGAGTTGTCTGACAAATGGTATCTTTATTACAATGATTGTACGGAGACGGTGTTTATGTAGGGGACGTTATGGACTCTTAATTTCAATCATTATCATACCCGCATTAACCCTCGTGCTTATCTTTGGTGTTTGGGAATTCTCGGCTACTTCTTCTTCGATACATCTATACGGTAAGACTTGTCTTTTTTTTGTAGGGAGATTACTTTTAATGATATATGAGCATTTTAACGTACGCATGTTTTCATGCGAAGACATATATTGCTTTCAGTCGTTTGTAACATTGAATAGACGTAATATCATTTTTTTTTGTTTTTTTGTTTTTTATCACATAATGTCTATATTGTATATAACTAAGCAATATTTTTTCATAAATATCATTCGCTTTGCCTTTCATTTGATATCATCAAATTCTCAATGTGCAGCACTGCCTTTTAGCAATTTATGTTTTTATTACATCCATTTTGAAATAGTTCATAGCTAGGGCATCATAAATTTATTCGGTCATCTGAGGACGTATTATAGAATATCTCAAGTCAGCATAACAGACAAAACGTCATCCTTTTCTTTTATTCATGGGAAAAAGAAATTTGACCTTGAAAATGGAATAGTCAGGTCAAAGTTCTATAGACTTTATGTATAACATTTACGTCTAAGTCAAAGTATGCTGTTTGCAATTAAAACTACATATTTAAGTTTAAAATTGTTATCTAACGCAAGGAAACCGGAAGTTGAAACAACTATCAGTATTTCCATATCTAATTATTAAGTTGACAAGAATAAATGTCGTATTATTAAAAAATTGGTGGAAAAAGATATACATAAATGTGACTTCTGTCTCAAATTACACAGAAATACATTTTCGTGTAGATGACCTTAAAAATTCAAGACGACCTTAAATTGACATTGATTATAATTTTTTCCAGATAAATAAAAAAAAAGCTTTAAAAGATTCTAGTTTCAAAGCTTAAATATAACAACAAATATGAAATATATATATTGACCACAAATGACCTTGATCTAGGAAAATACCTTGAAACCAAAATTTGATCCCAGAAATGAAAACTATATATCAATAAACGTATGGAAATTGGTATCATACGGCTATATATTGAGATTCTTAGTTGTGGAGATGAACCCAAAATAGACGGCGGCCATCTTGAATTGATGCTATGACTAGAGTTGCCCAAGTACGATTTTTGTTTTTAAAAAATCGGTTTTATAACTCCCGGGTCCCTTCTTAGCAAGATTAAACACAAAAACAACTTGATCTCCAAAATTGCAAGGTTTGGCCCTAGACCGCTGGATTAAGTTAAAATATGCTCTCAGAGCTTTTGGAAAAATGGAAATTCGAGCATAAAATTCAGAAAACTCGTGCTATTCTCGGACTCAAGAACCGACCGTCTTAAAGCATTGTGGGTTCAACCCCCGCAACGGGACAACATTTTCATTGTGAAAAGATTAATATCTTGCTCCGCCTGCCCACCAAGCAGTTGACTTACTTACGTTACTTATAGGCTCTATAATTTTACATAGGCTCGTCGCCTAACAGGCAGACGCCTTGTATACGCTGTATGTACATGTGTGTCTCCGTTGTAGTGAATAATTTTGTGTCTTACTTAGGTTAATCGGTCGATTCCAAGTATACTACGAATATGCATGTGTGTCTCCGACCTGCCTGTCAGGGGTAATATATCGGGTGTTCAAAAAAGTAACCGTAATCAGTGGTATGTCAATATTTCGTACACAGATTTCGTCATATGACATTCTTGCAGAATATCTTTAAAAGTATGACCACGGCAAAGAAACAAAATATGTTGACCCAAAACAGCCTTATCATTGGATTTCAAGGGGAATATATGTTTTTTACCACCTTGCCAGCCAAACTGTGGGAACGCATGACGTCATTCGACATATTGTGTTTGACCCCAAATAAATCCGATCCTTTACCCAAACGGCAATTCATCTACTTCCGGAACAAGTTTTTAGTAAACTCTTGTAATTTTAGCTTTTTCATACTTTTTAAGTGACATTGACCCCGTAATAATGAAAGCCCCGGTTGCAATTATGTTTTTAAACATGGAATGATGTTGCACATTACTATTTGTATATCAAAAATCAGCGAAATTAATTTCGATATAGTTCCAAAACAACTATCAAAAGAGTTAAGGGTTACGTAAAATGTGACATTTTGATTTGTTCATTTCTCTATTGTTTTCATACCGTAGTTGATTTTGATGCTTTTAGCAAACCATGAGATAAACATAGTAAATATTAATCAAATCAATTTAAATTGTGGATTTGGAGTAAAAAATAACACATGTTTGTTGTCAACTAATCAGTTTTGTCTTAAATATTATCAGTTGACCAGGGGGTCTTAGACCCCGTATTCCCCGTAAATCTAATGATATGGCTGTTTTTGGTCAACATATTTTGTTTCGATACTGTGATCATACTTTTAAAGATATTTTGCAGGAATTTTATATGTTCAAGTCTGACGTCATGAAGCAGCTGTGTAAGAAATATTATGTCTGTAGCTGTAATATTTCGTGAATTAACATACCACTGATTACCGTTACTTTTTTTGATCACCCGATATGTAAAATCCCTTTGAGCTTTGCCCCACTGAGGGAAAGCGCTATAATATAAGTGATATTATTATATTATTATTATTATACCTTCATGACAGTCGAAACGTGTTTTTAGCTTCGCCCTGTGTATCTTCTTTGGAGAAGGGATCAAACCTCAACCTATTCAGGACCTTGACCTTTGTTGTCAGGGTATAAAGCTTACATCAATCTTTAACAATAAGTAAGGGTCATCAATAAAAAAGCGCCGGTCTTTATTAAAACAGCATTCGAGTAACTGAAGCAAACAGCTCATTCCCGCTCTTTTGATCGATTATTTGAAACGCATCAATGTCTGCTGGCTACTGCGCTATAACCGTCGTCTGCATACACCTTCTCCGTATACATTCAACCAATCGGAATCAAGTCCTATAGGCTTTATTGAAGTGGTAAGGATTAAACTCAATTTCACAGATAGCTGAAATATCGTTCATATCGCAGCCTAGCGGAAATATCCTTATCGAACAGATAATTAGTAAGTATCGGGCTGCATTTACATTCAGTCATGCAGTGGTTTTCTTTTCCGTGTCATGTTTTCAATCGTCTGCACACACACTTGAACTCTTTAGTCTGATTTAGATGGTTCCCTTTATGTGTTTGTATTTCTGCCTACAGTCATTGCTTGATACGCATAGTATTCGCTGCTGTCATTCAAGCCATTTACAATATCCTCTGACTCACTACTTTTCTTATTATTACATAGATCGTAGACATCTGTAAACCATAATTCATGGTTCCTAGATTTTACCCTAGCTCATTATGGACTTCTATTTTATGATTAGGTACTAACTAGTTACTATACTTGGTAAGTTCAGCGATCTTGTTGTTGAAGCACGGGCTTTGCCATAACAAATGAAAATGACTAAATCAAATTGTTTCTTTTTGTTTTGAAATGCTTTTGAAGTAAACTTTTCGTTATATCTCCACAGGGCAAATCTCAAAATCAGAATACGCTAACCAAGTGAAAACTGAATATGAAACAAATGAACAACAGCAATCATCAGCAATGACGTCACATGCAGAGTTTGAAAAGAGGCGAGCACGTGTTCAACATGTCTGCTCATCTAAAAAAGTTCCGGGCGATGTTCGTGGTGTCTTCACCCACAAACCTTCCGGTGTCTTGTACTGTTTTGTATCCAAGGCTGGGTGTACATTCTGGAAGCTGATGTATAGAGCCATCAACACCAAGAAAGTGAGTTTTTATAATTGACTTTCTCTGTGTTATTGCAGTTTATCTTAAGCTATAATTGGCAAGAATCGGATGGGGATTTTTTCAATCTTTTTCATTGAATGTGATTTTGAGTTTAGACCAAGAAAGGGTATATGCGTAGGCTTATGGGACCTTACTGCGCCGGAAATAATTGGACTTTTCAAAAACATTAGATATATTCCGTAAAGAATAAATTAAGTGTCTTCACACACAATCCTTCCGGTGTCTTGTATTGTGTATTACCCAAGGCGGGATGTACATTCTGGAAGCTGGTGTATAGAGCCATCAAGAGGAGGAATGTGAGTTTTTGTAATTGGCTTTCTCAGTGTCAATGCAGTTTATCTTAATATATAATTGGCAACAATCCAGCGGGGACTTTTTTCAAGCTTTTTTAATAAGCCTAAGGCTTACGGGACACCCTTAAATAAGATTTCTGCATAACAAGACGAAATAAGATGACTTATTAAAATAATATAATTGAATTGAGGGTCTAAGCTTGATCCAATTTTATGTGGCGGAATTTTCAATATATTTAACCTTTTCGAATTAAATCAGACATGCAAAACATATTTTATTGATAATTGAAGGCAGGACATATGTTTTTTGGTCCATTTATGGATTTATTGATTTGAGCTTATCTTTGATGCTGTAAAATCCAGATAGTAAAAAAAACGCTTGGTGTAATGCTATATATTGTCAAGTTTGTGGGTTTTTGGGTCCCGTATAGGTTAGAATCAAGTAATTACAATGTTAAGCAGCAGATATTAAGGCTTTTTTAAAATCTTAAAAATGCTTGAATGGCGTTTTATTTTTCATCCTTTTATTATTCAGATTAATTGTGGAGCATGTATGCACAGAACTTTGTAGAATGTATTTTTTTTTAACTACAGGGACAATTTTTAACTTGTCATACGGTAATCATTCAAGATCTTCTGACAATGGAGAGAATTTGTCCAATACCAGTTGTAGAAAATGTGATGAAAAAAAAGAAAATGTACAAATCGTCCAGGGGTTTAGTTTTGAATAAAACACACAATAAAGCTCAAGTTGTTAGAGAAAACCAAAAAGTTGAGCCGATGTGCATTGGATTTATATGTGAAATACTCCGTTATAAATAACTTGATTATAACCTATAGCCCATCTGTTTTGTATCGATCCATAGTTAACCGATGTATTGTTCATCAATCTGATGTTTATCGATCTGTTGTCAGGCATATATTATATAAACAAATTTGTTTAGTTTGTGTGTGTTGGACAATAGAATCTTGTACTATTTTTCTCTGCAGTCGGTCACATTGGATCAAGTGTTTTCTATTCCAAGATTTGAAATTCACAACGCACAAGGTGGTTATGGTGCTCGATACAAAACCACCATCCACAGTAACTACACAACTCGATTCTTTGTCGTCAGAGATCCATTTTCTCGTCTACTGTCTTCTTATCTGGACAAAATTTACCTCCCAGATTTCTGGGATAAGGCTAAAAATTACTCATTTTCAAATTTTACACACAAAGCAAACAAACAGGATTTTTTAAAACGAAATTTAAAATATATAACAAGCCGGTTTAAGATACCAAGCCCTTTGTCAAAAGAAGTAGCGAAGATTGGTGGCTGTGAAAGATCTATGACGTTTAGCGAGTTTTTGGAAATGGCTATGAACCAGGATGATCCGCATTGGAACCCCATCCACATAGAGTGCAACCCTTGCAAACTGAACGTTACACATGTCAACAATATGAAGACATTCACAGAAGACGCAAGAGCTATACTAGACATTATGACATCTGAAAGCATAATGGACAAATTCGATCAGACTCAACAGGTAGGTACAAAGAATGTATATTTTTCTCTTCACATATTACCGATGTACACGTGTAAAAAATAAACAAATTGACGGCAATGACAAGGATGACCAGCCTATGTCAAGTCACGTTATTGAACAGACAGGGAATTGTGCAACGGTCACTGGTTTCCTTGATGAATAATGATGTCTGGGCTGATTAATGGTTCTATTTCACCTCATGGCCTGTTTTCTAATTATATCTTAAGGCCCAGGCTCACAATATTTCTTAATCATATGTTTTTGGCATTTTGCATACTAACTTAAAATTATGCTGTGTTTTGCACTCAACCATCCATAATACCGAACGAGCCCAATATTTAATTAAATTCTACATTATTTAGACCCGATGTTGCTCTGAGATACAGCATTCTTTCGCAAAATACGCAAATGCAAAGGACTTGCAAAAAAAGTGTTAATAGTAATTGAATGTATTAAATCACAGTGCTTATTTCATCTTCTGTCTTTATCTTTAATATTCAGGTGAACAGAGAACTCAATATTATAACGGACTACAACTTTCGGAAAGTAAACAAAGACAACTTCCTCACTGCATGTATTTCTCTACAAGAGCTTGGTTATCGATTATGGCATAACTTCCAATGGAGAGGATACATTCATCCAGACAGTTCTTATGAACCTTTGAAGTCCACAGACAGAGGAAAGGTTAAAAATCATTTCAAAGAAAATTTAGAAAAAGCAAGAGAACGTGGACTTAAAGACTTTCAGGCGATGAAAGAAGCAAAACTTGACTTCAAAAAAAATGCGTTCAGAACGCTCAGTCCTTCAACAATACGTTCAATTTTTCTGAAATACACACTTGATTTTCAATTATTTGATTTTGAGAAAGAGATTGATTCTTTTAAAAGTATGTTTAAGAAGTGAAATTTTTAAACATCTTATTCTTTTTAGTCAACGTTATTAATTGCCTTTTAAACAACTACAGTAGTAGGGTGACTTATGTATTTAAAATGTTAATAGATAAGTTAGTCAAATTGAAAAAAATAAAAAAGGACAGGTTATGGTGAGTTTTGGACTAGATCCTACGAGGCTTACAAGTCTACTAACCTATCACGACATCACAAATATGGTGTGTCAGGGGGGGGGGGGAGGGGATACTAAAACCTCAGACGTGATCAGTTTTAATATGGTGTTGGTGTCAGCATTTTGCCTGAAGAGTGTTAATTATCATTGATACTAAAATACTCATTTTGTGTGGTGTCAGTTCATTTACAAACAAATAATTAGTATCTCTGAGTATCTTGATACTAAAATACCCCTAAATTAAAGTGTTATCAGTTTTATAGTATCAATACCCTTGTTCACAATGTTTCTTTGTTAGAAGTACTAAAATACCCTTATTTCGCAAACATCTAGTATCCATTAAAGTGCTTTGATAATACTATTTACAATTGTCGCAAACTGGTGAGTCCTCATAATTCATTATAACTTATCCCCTATCTATTATATGGTCAATACTGTGTTATGTGCAGGCGTAGCTTCGTCTAACCCTGTATTATTTACAGATAAAGTTGCTATGTTTTAGTCCTTGTTAACATATCTGAATTATGAAGAATGTATTATAACTTAGGATATATGATTATTGTTTCATTATTTTTAAATGCAGAGAGATGAAAAAAATTGTAGACATGAAAAAATGAGGGGAACGAGAGATAAGGAAGGAGAGTAAAAGAAACAGAAAGAAAGTGTTACACACAGAAATAGATATATATATATTGAGCGAAAATGTAAGCTCTACTAAGTATAGTTCGTCCTCTTTTTTACTATGTATATATATCAGTGTTGTGTCTGAAATTTTTGACCATAGGAAAAAAAACTATAGGACATTTTGTCCTGGATGAAAATTTCATAGGACATTCTGAAAGTTGTATACCGCAATACAAAAAGAAAACAGAACACGCAAGCTGGATGTTCAAAATCAACGCTTAATTCAGATCAAATAACCAAACCATAAAAGTGGCATGAATATCAATAGTAATCATATTGTGCTTTTTAAAATAGTAAACATAAAATAACCTAGGTAAAAAAAACGATTTATAGCGCGCTTTCCTTCAGCAGGGCCAAGCTCATAGCGCGTTACAGAAATGTCACTTACAATCTCTTACCGAACATCCAAAGGTACATTATATCTACATCTAAAATATCACAGATGATTTAAAGTCAGCTGTCAGAAAGCACGATGGGGGAGGCCAAAAAGAGTTGTTATGGTAGAAGAACAATATCCACCCTAGTCGGCCATCTCCCGTCGTCCTAAGTCATCCCGATCTAAAAACGTCATTAACAAAATAATCAAACGAAAAACTAGAAACATGAGTACTCAGATAGAGTACAACCCCGAAACCGAGTACAATAATAAAAATAATTTCCTTATTGTACCATTCAGCATTACTTAAAAATATAACTTTATCAAAATGTTTATTGAAAGAGATTGAGAAAATTAAATTCCTGCTTGGATTGTAATCAATAAAACGCTTTATATCGTGTGTTGCTGCGCGGCGCACTGTCCTGCACGATAAAATTGCGCACTATTGAATGCCCGCGCGCGGAAAGAAGAAGAAAGCTGCCAATCGAGTTTATCTCTATTATCCCTTTGTTATTAGTTTTAATTCAATAACTTTGTCAATTGTTAACTGATATTGCTGGAATTAAATAGGCGTCTTCATCGGATTGAATGACAACATCGTACACGATTTGAAGCCAATCAGTTGTATCTTTATTGAGTTATCGTGACCATAGACAGACATACACACATACAAACGAGCAGCGTCACTATACCCTCCACGAGTAGTAAATACTCGTTTCGGGTAACAAAAACGGCTACTTACCGCAAATGTACTTGAATAACTATAAAACAATACAAAAAAAATGAAGTCCAAGAAAGTAAATTATATGAACGAATCGATCGATACAGAAATTCAATAAAAGAACTCAAAGTTACAACAACAGAAAATTAAATCCACTAAGCAATCACAGAGACTCAAAAACACGACCAGACACAAGTTTGGTTAACCGGAAATGGATATGCTGATTTATTTAAATGATGTTGAGATATGCTGATATTTTTAAATAAAGTTCAGATATGCTGATTTATTTAAATGGTGTTGAGATATGCTGGTTTTTAAAATGATTGGGGGATATACTAATGTTTTGGTAGGGGAACTGATTCCAGTAATCTGCTGCTGCACTCTTTGACCAACTTTGTATCCCATCGTTCGTAGTTTGCTTGTGCAAAGATAGGAAATGAGTTTGTCAACACACTATAGAACCGGATATTCATTAAGTCCTCACTCGTCAGACTATTTTGGTCATTGTTATTTCACACCCAATGATAAAGACTTCACTTCGACGTTCAATAGGATTTTCTTCATTTGTAAGGTGAGAAAATTCTTCAGATTAAGTTCACTATTTGCTTTGTCCTGTTATAACTCTGCGAGAAGTAATGTGACTCACTGTGCCAAACGTGAATTGGTTAATGAATCGGGATCTTCGAAGACAGAAAATATCTATAGCTTCTCCCCTTCCCCTTCAAAAGCCAAGAGACAGAGTATATACCTATTCAACTGTTACAAAGGACTATTGGCCGACAGTTCCGTGTTTTTTTTAAGCAGTTGTAATAGGTCGCTAAGGGCATCGTTAGTTATACATGTAAATAACCTTTCTAAATCAGTATGGATATTTCGAGTGTAATGATTACTTAACAAATCGCTTATGAAGATTGTATATTCACTGGATGTAGATTATTAATAAACAATTAAATACAACATCTGACTAAAACCGATATATATTTAACGATTTTGACGAAGGACAAGTTCATATATCAATATTTAAATGTTTTTGCTGTTGTAATACATGATTTGTTTTATTGTCTTTCATACCTTGTATATTTGACATCAAATGGTGCAATTAAAACAACATTTAAGCAAAAAAATAAATAAAATACCACATATTATATGATTACAGACCATGTGTCACTTATGTGACCATATTATTTCCGCTGAGCAGAAGAAGAAGAAGAAGAAAGAGTCGAAAAACCAATAATCTTCTTAGGTTTCAAATGCATTATTGATATTAACCCCCCGTCTATTTGGTGATTACGCTCCCCATAATTGCAATTTAAGCATCACAAATATTCAAAAGTGTCATCATTTCTACACAAAATATTGGTTTAAAAGTTTGAAACACCTGGTACTTCCTCTAATGTTCTAAATGTGGGTGTGTCGAAAATTATATAATCCGGGGAAAATGTCCATTCAATATGAATGTGGTGCGTATCAAATGTAATGCTCTGTTTAACATCCGTTCCAAATAGGGATGTATATTTTCAAGTAATTAATTTCATACAAATATCGTTTTAGAATTATTATAACAAGCAGCACAAACTGAAACTACAGAGACCCGTAAAAGGCACCTGCTTAGCTATTAAGAGACCTTATAAAATTAGTATGAAATTTTTTAAAGTTGTGCTTTCGCTGAGGCGCTTCCTAATTATTATTATGATATTCTAAAATAACCGATATACGAATGTCTTAAAGGCAATTAAAATATGAGATAACTTTCATGGAGCGATGTTCGGCTTTATTCTGTAGTTTTCTAATACCGTCGTTAGACAGATAACACCATCCTCTTTGTGTGCCTCAAGGTAAGGTATTGGCTTTGATCTCGAAGTAAATAACAAACTTTGTTTGCAGACACCAACCAAGTCTTCTTGGACTAATTTCTCATTAACTTCA
>JAUUEB010516685.1:6807-17733 GCA_032362205.1 Clione limacina | reverse complement strand
TTGTATTCAACAATACAATTTTAATAAACAAAAGTTTTAATTTACACATTTTCATTGTTCACTTTAACAATACACGTTAAGTTCTCTTATTATACATGCTAATTAACTCACACATGTATTAATTAAACAATGAAAATATGACAATTAACACACAATACATGCTAACTAAGCCATGTTATATGCAAATTAACTCATTACATGTGTTAATTAATCAATAATTAATGTTAATTAATTCCATGACGATATGCAAATTAGCTCATTATGCATGGATGCTGAATGTCAGCCGACTGATACATAGCATCGTCTCACTTCTGTACTACTCACCTCTGATTCAAAATATCATTGTTCATTATAACGTGAAAATCGTCAGTGAGTTCATGTGGCAGCTATATGCATTCTGTCGAACTATCCCAATGACACTCCTTTGTGGTGACATGACATTTCAATGACGGTCATCCTACTATGGTCTTTATCAGTGTGCACGAGCGCGCACTCACATACATACTTACACACATTCACAAACACATTCACTCACACACACACAGCTTCTTTTTAAGTCTTAAAACTCACGAAGTTTCCTTGAAGAAGTTGTAGAGATTAAAATATTCTTATTATTAAAACTAAGGTTGTTTTATCAAGGTTGGGAGTTAACAAAGGATAATGACGCGACGTCGCTTAACTGACTCAATGAAAAATATAATGACAAAATGATAAAAACAACACGGGCAGCACTGTGGCAGGATGGCCGAGTCGTCTAGTAACCCGATCTTTTGAGCGATATCTGATCTCTTAAGGCGTTGGCAGAAAAACGATGCGGGTTCAATCCCGTCAATTCACACATTTCAAGGTAAAAAAATGTGTAAAGCTATCCTCGTGTGCAAACAGATTTCATTATCAGTACTTGCATGTCCACGATCTCTGGTCGGCAGGATCATGTACCTATTCCTATTAGGACGATAAAAACGTAGAACGTGGACCCCGTGCTAGTCGCACGCTAAAGATCCCCTAGTAGTTGCTCAAAGTATCATCCGGGCAAAATTCAAAAGAAATGTCCTTCCTAAAACTGTCTGACTCTGACAGTCTAAATGAAAAGACTACTGCTGAAGAGGGATAGCGCCCGCCCTCTGGGTGGAGAGAAGCACCAAAGTGTTAAAGCAAACCATGTGTTAAGCAAAACATTTGTTGGGCAAAAACATGAGTGTGTTAAAAGAAGTACGCTAACGCAAAATTCAGTCAACAACTGTTGACTTCGTTCGAGGTTAAAGCGAATGATCGAGAAGAAGACACGGACAGCTTTTAAACGCCGATGAAGGTGTCAACAGATCTAGAGACATCGTCTTTTGTCCTTTTTTTCTCATATCATGTAGTCTATGGCATTTGTGCGATCAGAAGGTTGTCGTTGCTTTCTGAGAGATGCCTTGTCTTGGCAATTGTTCCCCTTAGGAAATCTTCAGCCCACGTCTGGAAAATAGAAACAGACTAATAAGACTTTCAGACTTTATCTCCCCCTCCCCCTACTTCATCCATATCTCATATCGTGATTTCCTTGATTTGTGTAAGGTTTACTCCGGAAGACGAGTTGCTTTTATCATGACTAGTAGCCCCATCTACCCAAATTAATTTATGAATATGATACGCGTTAGGAAACTTGACAACTAAAGACATTTCGCACGAGTTCAAAGTCTGTGGGGGATACCTGTAAAGTATCCCATCAAATCATGAATATTCATCTTTTTCGATTAACTGCAATTTGTCTTTTTATTCATCTCCTTCATATCAGTTCTGTTTTAGAAGAAAAAACGGAAAATTATTTCAGAATTGTTAAATAGATCCCTGAAACTGTGACGTCATTACATTTAAGCAAATATGACAAATTAAGTATCATACAAACCAGACCATATATGGAGGTCAAGTGCCGACTTGTCAAAATATATTCTTGATTCGCGTGTTATTCTTTAATCATGAAGCTTTCATCCAATTCATATTTTTGCGAATCGGCTGAACACTTTTCAGAAATATGATAGTGCATAACCCGTATTTATTATGTAAGCAACATAATATTAGTCTTCATGATCACTTTTGCTTTAACCCGGCATTGCTCATGATTAAACCATCAAGGACCCATATGTTGCCTAAAGTCTTTTAATTATGAATGTCATGAAAAAAGCACGTTCTACAAAAAGATGTAAATAAAAGACTCATTGGCTTGGTTTCGTATTAAAAAAGTGTGTAACTATCCACAAGAATGAACATTTAGGTGTTCGGTGCTGAAATTCACATCTTTTATTAATGCAGTAGATGAACATATATTTTTATATATTTGCATATTCAACCAAAATGGCATGTTAGCTTTTAAAATGAGTGTGATGGCGCTTTAAAAAGCGACAAATAGAATACATAGAAAAAGCTTCACATTCTATTACAAATCGGAGAAAACCCTCATTTTTATCAACAATTTGAATGCAAGTACTGGTATAGCTACATATAAGTTGCCAAAGTTTCGTGTCGATTTAGTCAAAACGGCGGCTATTTATTCAGTGCATATAAACACAGCAACAAATAGATAAACACACATATGTTAAATCTCATTACATACATGAATACATCCTATTTACTATGATGAACATCAAAAGAAAATAATTTTGTATCAATTTCCAATATTTCCAGACGTTCGGATAAAATAGTTATAAGAGGAGTCACAAAAGCGTTTTCAGACAAAAATTAAGCACAGCTTAAAGATATGATAAGAAATGAATTGTTAACAGCCTGAAAACATAAAATAATGAGGATCTTTTAAAACTATATAGTATTTGAACAGAGGAGAACTCAAGACATCTTTAAGAATGTATTATGTGTAAATATAATGCATGGGTGAAAATAATATTGTATATTTCTTACTTCTTCATAAGAAAGCTGATTCACGATCATCTTGAAAAAAAGTAAAATACTATATACATAAAAAAATATTTTGCTTCATTACCTAAATAGTTCCTTATAACAAATATAGGCCTCAGTTATTTAGATTTATGACAATTTGCTAGGTTATGTATCTGACAATGATTATTTGCGTAAATTCATATTATTTGAAGGCTTCTGGTTCATTGATTTATGGTTGTTCATTTGATGATGTTCTAGATATTAGGATGTATGTTTAGTTGAACGCAGTCGTAACAAACATTCATTGATGGAGAACTAAACGCATCCCTAAGGGACCTAATTCTCATATCTGTTTCATATTGTGATTGATACATGAATCGAATGAATAAGTTAAGGGATGTGGTCGAAGTATAAGATGGAAAAGTAGAAACGTACAGTGCGTCTTTCATTAATGACCCCAAACTTAATCTTTATTACGAGAAACTACTGAACATACAAACCTTTGTGTGTGCGTAATAACGAAGACATATTGCGATTTTGTTTAAGAATCAATTTGTCCGTCTCTGACTATTGGTTACATTGAAAACGTTGAAATGGGCAATAATGATTGTTTCCCCTCTTGTATACCATTGTGCAGATGGAGGAGGTTTCGAGAACATAAACATTCTTCGATGTTTGATGCCGCCAGGGTACTATCCTTTTTACGAGCTACCGTCCACAAAATAGTCATCAAAACGTTAAAAATGGCGGCAGGAGTGCTTTCTGTTCTAATGTTTTTGTTTACATTTCACTGACTATTATCTGGACTATTATAACTTTCATTTTATTACGATCAGTGCGTTTCAAACATGTTGGACTATTCAGTTAGAAATTGTGATTTCACAGCGGATTATTGTTTTAAAAAAAGACTTTCTGGTGGTGTTAACTATATATACTACCAATTATCGATAATATCCTGCCAGAAGTTCTACCTTTACAAGACTCAACTTGTTAAGGCCCTTCAGCCGAACGAACGATCTGATCGCGAGGTCTAGCGGTTGACGGCGTATGATTCTCAGTCGAGGCCACAGTATACTTTTGTCTAATCGGTACAACGTGAGAAGATTAGAGAACAAAATTCCGGGGTGGCCCTGTAATTTAAAGAAACGTCTACAAAGTTGGTGTGGGTTAAGAAATTAATTGGCAATTGGGTATTTTATTTTCATGAACCATTCGTCAATGCAGTCAACTAATTCAACTCTCTTTCGTGTTTCCTCAGCTTGATTATCAACAACCTGCAACGGTCTTCTAACAGAAAAGAGCCCCTCTCTTCGGTGCTTGCATGTTAGGCAGGTACTACTCTATCATCACTTTTCAAGCAGGTGTATAAACCGTGATTGACCCACTCCAAGGCCGGATTGATCACCCGCTCTTACAGCCCTAAACATGTCTATGTCATTCGTAAAGGTCCGTGTGTAGCTACACCAGTTGCAGACCTTGTTGGCATTTAACAAAACAATCGAAAGGCAAATGAAAGTGTAAACGAAGAGATGCTTAGGATTTTTGTATAGTTCTTGCTGTAAAGTTGTTCTATTTATTTACAGGTAAAAAATGTTTTCTTTCAATTGTTATAAAAGTCCTAATGGTCAGTTCTATCAAGTTAATTGTTTGACAATTGAAAAGATTTGCGTCACCGATGCGTATAGGGTATCAATGAATGAACGCACTAAGTGTCCCTTGTTCAACAAGCAAGCTGCAGGCGAAGCTGCTTTTAAGTAAACAATTTCTGCTATTTTCATTAGTGATGAAAAGTTCGACATAAAACTAATATAATTCATTTAGGTTGTGAATTATGAGGAAGTCTTTTCGCATCTTCCCGTTATTTTTTGTACTTGTCTTTGTATTCGATTTCGGCAAGTTGAGTGTTTCCCGTTCCATTACATTGATACCTTTTCCTGCATTCGGGATCGAATACATTTTTCCACAAAAATGTCTTTATATTTCAATTTAAAAAAATTATAAATTGTATATTTCTCATATACTAGTACAGTGCATTTGGTTATTACTTATATTACTATTATCTTCTATCAAGAAAATAACACATTGAATTTACCAAATTATACACATTATACATTATACATTATAAATCTCATAATACATATCTCCTAGTGTCAAAGTTGTCTCACCTATCTGGATGATATCGATTGCACAAATCTTTATGAGTTTAATCGATTCAGTGGTCGATCTGATCAACCGTTTTTAGTACCTTAATATTAGTAGTAGAAACAAAACCCAAATAAATGGTTAGAATGATCCACAATTCAATTCACTTTATTAACCAAAAGTTTTCGCCCTGTATCCCTTTGATATTGACAACGTGAGACGAGGTCGTCTGTCCCTACATCAACTCGAGTGGCGGGCGGCTTTCTTTGAAAGTTTTTTCTGCTGGATTTAAAAAATTGCAAAATAATAAATCTCAATATAAGTTTAATCAGAAAAAGAATAACATTTCCGAAATCAGCGAATAAAAATTAGTCAACCTGGTAGCGTTTGTCCAATTTAAAGTCTTTTTTTTTTGTCGCCAGAAAACAAGAACCATATCAAACATATCATTTGGAGCGTTGACTCGATCGATTCATTTGATTCTCAATTGATTTGACTTCAACTCTACCGTATCTTCACACCTTCTGTAATTACGATGATTGAAAAAATGTCCGTGGGCTCTTGGACTGAGTGTAATGTTAAATTAAATATGTAATGTCTTTCTTCTTCAAATTGGTCACGTTGCTGACTGAAAGAGCATTTTAGCCTTCGTAATGATTAAAGTGAAACCGCTTGGTGATAAGAGAGTATCCGTCAGTCTTTGAAGGTCTTCCTCATAGTGTGAGACTATTTAACAGTCATCAGCATGCAACAGCTCACAGACGAGTTGGTGACCTTGAATATTGAAAGTTCTTGCATGATTCATTAATTTGATTCACTGAACCCAGAGAGCAGCATCATGCTAAAGATGAAGCTGTAGTGCGTTGTAGTAATAGCACGCCCTTGCTTAACTCCGTAACTGATATTTCTGCTGACTAGTCATGCGTTCATGCCGACGTAGTAGCATCTAACCATGTTGACCATTAACGGGGAACTCCGAGTCGAGACAGTATGCTCAAAAGCATTGAAGTACAGATACATGTTATTAAACCACCAGCTGACGGATGTTTTGCTGCCTCTCCACTGGTTTAGTCGGATGTTAATAAGATACTTACTTTAAGAATAGGTTATAGCATTTCGAAGGCGAGTGGCATAAGTGCTTAAAACAATTAACAACAACCAAAAACGTAAACGTATTTAGAAACGAATGTCTCGGGATGAATCAGGACCGCAAAGGTGACCTTAATGGTATACGATGCGTTTTCTAAAACAGTCACCTACATAATACGCAGTGATTGCAAATTAAGGTAGGGTACAAAGTCAAAAATTAATACATTACTTATTTGTATACTTGAAGACGCCATTTGTAGTGAGGAACAACTAAAGTAATAAGTAGTACAAAGGGTTTATAGAACGATGTGAGATGGAGAAGACTAATGTTATTTACAGGTGTGGCATGATATACTTTTTTATCTATATTAGTGGCCAACTTGAAGTGTCTGGGTGTTTATGCCACCCTAGTGAATATTAGTGACCTTTCAATAATAAACCATGTTGTAAGTTTTCTTAAGATATAATTTTCTTATAGTCTGGGCTCATTTTGAATCGTTTTTCATACAGGATGAGATTTGATTTTTGGTCTGAATGCAGCATTTATGTTTTGAACGTTTGATACTGTCAGAGTAAAAACTTAAGAAAACTGCATTTTTTGGAAATGAATTATAATATGGTTGCAAGGGATAGATATATTTAACATGCATCCGTTTATTGTTCAGGAACAGGGTTAGAAATTCACCGAGGGTAATGTTATGAGAGAAATATTACCTTAGTAAACGTAAGTTGATGAACTAATATAAAAAGTATATCTTTGATCTACAAGGTGCCAGAAATCCTACGATAAAATAAAAGGTTTCTACATTGCCATTACATCTACTGCATATACATCACAAAACCCAGATAACACAACAACTTAACGTCAAAATTGAATACCGGAATGTCTCATAAATCAAATCTGACACTTGCTTCACGCAGAGGTGAGAAGTCTTGGAATATCATCTTTGCATATGCATCCAAAATGTGATTTATTGGCTTAATGTGATAATTCGGCGTTTTCCGATTTCTATCTCTGATAAATCTTGCTTCAAGTTTTGTGTCTGTGATAAGTCGCCGTCTTCGAATTATCCCTTCTTATTTATAAGTCACCGTTATCTTTTGTCTTTTGTCTGCTAAGCCATAAGTGTAAAGAAGCAGTATAATCTTAAAGGCTTTTGTACATTCAACAAAGTAGAAATTATAAAACAATGATGAATGAACTCATACACATTGCCCCCAGTAAAGAAAAATCCAGTTATGTTCAGGTAAATACTTTGATGTATCTTCTTGTCTGTCTATCTACATTTTCAAGTCAAAAGAGATAAAAGGTTTGATCTATTGTACATGAAGAATATTTAGCTCCTGCTGTTAAAGTCTTTATGGTGTTTTTAGTGAACAGTGTTCATCCGTTTAGTCTTAGGAACGCGTAAACAACGGAACTTCATAAATCCAAGATTGTCCTTGTCGTTTCCAGTTTGGAAATAATGTAAGGGTGTGTTTCAGAGAGACTTGACAAGAAAAAGTATTCAATGGACTAAAAAGAACGCAAAACATTAACAGAGAGAATGATAGAGAAGTAGAGACAAATCAAGATGAGAAAAGGGGTATAGAGATAAATCTTGGACTGCGAACCAAATCAACTCATCGACATATAGCAGTGTTTATAAGTATATATGACCTCTCAACAATACACTGTTGGAATTGGACTCAAACTCATCCGTCTTGAGTAGTTGTACTATGTATCAAACAGCACATGTCGCCGTCATATATTGATGCCAAATTTATACAATCCCGAGCTGAAATGGCTATTAAAGAATAAGCATACATACTATAGATATATAGACAATGGGATAGTGAAGTAATGCAATTTATATAAGAATCCTAAACACGTATGTGAGTAAAGGTGAGATTTATGTGGTTGTTGCATGTGAACCGGCTCACAAGGAATGCATATACTTAATGGGGACACAAGGTCAGATGAAAGGAGCAAGGTTAGATAATGCAATCATAAACAACAACATACGGTTCACAAGGTGTTGAGACACACACACACAAAGGTAAGCTATTCCTGTAAAGAATACGGGTTATTGCATTAAAAAGCGAACAATGAGTTTCTTTATTTTGTTTATATTAACATTATATTTAGTTTGTCTTGCTAGAATTTATGTAAAAGAGAAATAGTCACGTAAGTCAAGTAACAATACAAAGTTCCGATTTTCTTTATTTTCTCAATCAATTACAAGTAAATATTTAGTTGTCTAAGACATTTTGAGAAGTGGTTTTATGCTTTTTTCAAAACTGAGTTAAGCACAAGGGGGATGTTGGTATTTTCAGGGAAAATAATTTCTTGATCCCTTAGCGCCGTGACTTTGAATATGAATCAAATAACGACCGATATCAAAGGGTTTGGTGACTATTTCAATTCAATTGACATTTTATTATCTAGTTTGTAATCATTACGTGCCCTATCTACCTGAGCCTTTCCCTGTTACATTGAAAAACTTATAGTATTAAAGATAAACAAAGGTTCATGTCCAATGTGTACACAGGTGCCAAATACTACGTCAGTACTTCCTTACACATCTACATCGACAGCTAAAATAGACACACTTTGAGTTGACAGTCAAACTTTAAGTGTGGATCACTACTTCCTCCTAACTATCTTTGTTCTTTTGATGTCAAACTAACATTTCCTTCTCCCTGTATGATACGCAGAAATTGTGCAGTGTCAATTGTTACGTATCTTCTTAATAAAATAGAACACTAGACAGTAACTAGCTGACTTTAAATCACACCTCTGCTTGGTAGGCCGAGTGACTTTGGTGGAAGTTGTGGATTAAATACTGGTTTGATCTATCGTTTCTTGTCGTTGTGAAATATATAAATGTAATTACTCATTAACGTATAGTGCCTTTAAGACAAATGAAATGGTATATTGTTACCCAACAAAATGATTGATACTTGATTAAGCTTGTTGCACACAACTGTTTCATTCATACCGTATCAATAATTTGTCATAAGTATACCACATTTCGGAAATGGGAAATGGCTCAAATAAGGGGAGTTACCTAAAAATGATTCACCATTACTCAAAGCCTTATTTTCATGAATATCTTCCCATAATCATTAGAATCAATAAAAGTGATGTCTATACAACGATTAATTGTTGAAAAAAACTAATATTCTAATGGATCTCTGCCTTTCATGTACAGTTTGCTACGTCAAATCTAAGTTTCATTTTTTTCAATGTGATACGTTAAAAGCACATTTTTAAAATATTATTATTACAATACGTGCATAATTCTTGTCAAAAATGAACTATACAAAGATTTGCATATTTACTCTCACATAGGTATTAATTAGCGGTTGATTATCAAGACAATGACATATGGAATAGAAAAATTACTTACTGGTATGATCAATCAAAGGTAAATTTAGAGTAAAAATAGTCTTAACACAACTATTTCACATTCATTTCTTTGTTTCAACTGAAATCTTATTATCTTTGTCAAATCCTAATGGCATCAAACATGAAAAGGTTTGATGAAATTAATATTCTCTAGGACAATGCATTTTAAAGCTGTTAAAGTAGCTTGGCAACCAATCTGAAATGTTAAATACATTTTTTTATAAGACAGCTCGACTACATTAAGCAAAGATCATCAACTAATCATTGCAAACAGAATATGTTACATGAAAATAATCCATTATAATAAAGCTGTCCATAACTGATAATGTTCTTAAGGTCACATCAGTTCGTTGCATTAAAGCTGTCTTATCGTTGTCGAATAAAAATGATTACAGTTGATATTCCACATGAGAATACGGGACGAACTGTATCATGACACTGATTTATTCTGTAATACACTTAATTTCTTTTCTGGAACTATAACCCCCAAACTTACCACAATGCTTATGTAAAAGCTTATATATGTGTTGTTGCGTTGATTATTTCTTCCATCAAACTAGCACTTCGAATGCTTTACAAAATTTACATACAAGGTCATATTAAATGTAAAACTAAAAATCAAGGTCAAATAGTTAAAATAAATGTTATTTCTGTATTAAAAAATGACCTTGACCTTTCATCTGACCTTTCGAATAATTTGAAACATAGATGCCAAAAATGTATCTGTGATTATAGTACCCCACATGAATCGGTAGGATTTGATTTACAAGTTGTGCAACAACTTACATCCTATGTGTGGCTTCATGTTAAAATTGACATGAGCACCAATTTATATTGAGGTGGTAAAATCTGTACACAATAATAATAGTAGCCTCTATAACAAACTGTTTTGATCATTATGTAGAAGCATCACGGAACATATAGTTTTGATTTTTAAGCTAGATCGTGTTAATGTGTATAATAGACTGAAAGCCTCTCACTTTCCGCAGTGTTTGCAACAAAAACACAAACTATCCGACGTGAAATTTATGTATTTGAAACATACAGACAGACTCGTGACAGAAGAATGTTCTTACTAACAATATTGTCTGTATTCAGGTAAGTTAAATGGTACAGAATTTGTTTGGCAACCTAGGCGCGAGTATCAGCGAACTTTAACCGATTGTATATTGATATACTAACTGTTTATTCAGTAGTTAATAGCTCTTTGATATATTGTTTATTGTTATGAGAATTGTGTATTTTGAGAGTTAATAGTCTTTTGAAATATTGTATATTGATATAAGAATTGTTTATAAGGTAGTATTTAGTCTTTCTTCTACGATATATTTGCTTTGCAACGTCAATCATCAACACTATGATCCATTGGAATTTACTTTGAGTTGTACTTGCTTTTTTTAATTCTTTGAATAGTTTTTTGTTGATAG
>JAUUEB010516575.1:0-17734 GCA_032362205.1 Clione limacina | reverse complement strand
ATAATAATAATAATAATAATAATAATAATAATAATAATAATAATAATAATAATAATAATAATAATGACAATAATAATGTCAATAACAATAGCAATAAAAATAACAATGATATAACAATAACAATAACAATAATAGTAATAATACTATTGTAAAATATTTCCATTCCAAACTTTACTCCCTGTACTTTTCTTTTAGTGTTTGCTAAAAAAAAGCAGATACATTAATTGCATATTCTGCTTTATAAAAGGAGACATATTGTATAAAGCGTGTATGCTTTTTTCAGTGTTATGACATAATTAACGTACACGAATGCAGATGATTTAAAACACACTAATGGGGACACTTTTTAACCAATGTTTCCACACCATTCTATTCGGTATATAGTGATGAAATAAGAACTTTGAAAATAATAGCCTAAAATGCCCCCTTTCCCCCTTAAAAAATAGAAGCAAGCCCGGAAAAGAAATCAAGATGGCGTCGCTTACTCTCGCAACCCGTCGCCCGAACACAAGGGCGACTGTGGTTTTATTTAAAAGAAACCTTCCTTGACCTGGTCGACTTTCTATTCTACAACTTTTTAAAAATGAAATAAGTTTCTTGACGGGTTCGAACCCGGAACGTCTGCTTTTGAGTCAGACGTCCTAACCTTTACATAAGAGAACTTGTTGCAAGCTGAGGTTTGAAATAAGTTTATAATATATACCAGTTTACTACACACTTAAATCAACATATATGAGCAGTATAAATTCCAACACGGCAATATTCAACCTAATTCTGGTTTTATAACCCAACATTTTCCCCTATACAGCTAAATAGAAGCGTCAAGCCACTGCAAAGCCAGATAAACCGGAAATAAAAAACCATTAATGTTAACGGTGTTAGAGCTCAGACAGCTTTGATTGAGGAGGTCCCAAATCCCCAAAGAGAAAACACGATTTCTTGTCTTATTCATTAGATGGGGGGGGGGGGTGGTGGAGTCACGACATACAAGGATTTAACTCAATGTTTCTTTCGGAAGTTATCAAATTTTGAATCAATCTCTATATTCTATATTGTAATTGATTTGACGATATTGAATTTAGAATGGAAGAAGGAAAGGAAAATTTGTGTTCGATATTTTTTTTGGTTTACGAAATCATCTTTTAGAAATGATGTTCAATGAAATGATTTAGAATATGTGGATATTGGATTTATATTAATGATTACACAGCTACAGTTTCCTAAAAACGTATACTGATTAATTATGTTGTTGGGAAATAGTTACTTATTTTTAATTGAGAATACACTCAGCCTTTTACATTTAGAGATTTTACATATCTGCTGTACATATAATAGTTCGCTGAACGGGTAAATACGCTCGGTTGTTATACCGAAAAAAGGATTATAATTGCCGAATTGGACTTTATACATCTCATTCGTATTGATATAAGTTTGTAACAAACTGGTATATAATATATACTTATTTTCAACCTCAAATTCGACGCGGCTATATAGTGTAATGGTTTAAGCGTCTGTCTATCAGGCAGTCGATTCGGGTTCGAACCCGTCAAGACCCTAATTTAATTTTTAATAAGTTGTAGTATAAACATTTCTACTAAGTCAAGTCGGATTTCACTTCTCTAAGTACCTCATAGTCGCCCTGTTTACAGGTGAGGGGTTGCGAGAGATAGCGATGCCATCTTGAAATATCCAAACCGAGCATCTTTTCCTCGCGTGCTAATAGTTCATGGGTGTGGTTTCAATGATGATTCTGCATAACAAACTTGTTATCTAAATATCTTGATTATATGACAACGCTTAAAGTACAGTGTTATTTGTGGCTGATTGTAGTTGTGTAACTTATTTGACTTTCAGAGAAAATATAAACAAACCAAACACCATGGAAACCGTTGTGAGAAGCTCTGTATCTAAATCAATACAACGTTAATCCTGACAAATTCATATAATTTTCGGACACCGCTTGACGTCATCCTATTATACAAATACAAGCAACGTCTTTATAAGTAATTGTCGTGAATGTCAACATGTCATTTCTAGATCCAAAGATGATGTTGTGCTTGTTAGTGAGAAAATATCAATACTTGTTTATTTGTGCTGTCAAAACCTTGGCCAGGAAAACAGCTTTATAAGTGTCGTGTCGTAATTCGCATTACGATGATGTTGACGAGGGTTTTTTGTGAAAGTAAGGCAGTTTTAATCACCATAAGTGAATACTAAATTATGAAAATCTGTTAAAAATCTGTTCCATATTATAGTTATGTGCGTTTCCGACGAGGACAGATTTTTAAGGATGTACACTGTCTTTATATGATAATATATATGGCAACATAGTTGCATAAAAAGGTGACATATCAATCGTTCTATGTGATATTAATCGATTATAACCAGCATTAATCAATATAAGGCAAAATAAATCGATATTTGGCAGCAAAAATTAAAAAAATAGTCAACTTGAATTGATATTAGGCAGCAATTATCGATAATAGATTAAGTTAATCGAAAGTATGCACCATTTATCAATATTAGGCAATATAAATCGATAAAAAGCAGCAATAACTGATAATAGGCAACATTAATCAATAATAGGCAGCATTTATCATATGTTGCAATAACAATCGATAAAAGGCAGCAATTATCTTTAACATGCAACATTTATCGACTTTAGATAACATCACATAGTGAGTAGTGTATTGCCAGGTGACTTTTTCTCTTTCTCCGAGACGCCTCAGGGGTACAGTATTTTCATTATAATTGACTTTTTGATCTCACGATGCCACACAATTATAGGATCCAAAACCCATTTCACGTAATCCAGAACTTATTCTTAACATCATGGGTGGCCATATCAATCTACACAGTGGTATGGACATCAATAGGAATAGAGGAAGTCGGGAATGTCATTGACGTAGATTGCAGCATGGAATATATGGATATAGAAATTCATAGGCCAAAAATTATATCAAAAGCATGTGTCTATAAAAAGATAATAACGAGATTTAACAGACGTAACTAACTAGACCATCCTCTTATAATACCCCCTCCCCCCTTCCATCCCAGGTGCACTATTAATTATTCTAAGGGTGTCAACTTTGTTATCTTCATCGCTCGAGTTACGTGTAAAACGATATAGAATACCTCGATCACTATCGGTATCATTTAAATTTCGGAATTGTCACGCTTCGTTGACCTTATAAAGCCCAGACATTTAAATTGCCCATTTGAATATCTTACCAGTGTATTTTATATATTGTAATGCAAGGACATGTGATGTGTATGAGAACTAAGTTTCACTATATAACGACATTCTCATATTCATATCATTGCATTTCCTTTCTATGAATATGACATTTAAAGACAAAGTAAAGGATATTTTCTTATTATCAACTGTTAGTGTTACATTCACTGTGTGTTAAACTTTCATGGTGTGTTGAATGAAGTATTAAATATGTATCAAAATATTGAATGTGTACCGGATATGATAATTCGTTATTCGTGCTATGCCTGTGCAAGATGCTATTTGGATTATGGACAAATTGGGTCAATTGAAATATTGATATTGATTTCCCATTTTTGTCTGCCTTTTCAAGTAGAGCCGGGTGAAGACAATTAGGAGGGATTAGATCTAAATTGTGACGTCAAAATCAAATCCCAGCGAAGATATTCATGTATAGGGTGCATAAATGATCAACCGATTTGTCTGTGAAATGGTGATATCGTGTTGCTATGTTATTAGTACTGATTACTGATATACCACCTTGATACAGTTCATTTGAAGTCAAACATTTTACTCTGTCATATTTAATCTTAGATACCGTTCTTAAAAACAAAATGTTGACGAACTGTTAACAAGGGTACACTAGCCGTCAACAATGAGCAATAACAACTGAATTTAAAAAAAGCATAAAAATTGTTGTAATTGTTAATGCATGAAGTGCTTATGTGTTCACTTGCATAATAGTATACATTCGTAATTTTAACAAGTTCACTTTTCAACTTCTGTCAGTGAATAACTGCAAGCAGAAAAGCTAAACTTATTTTGTCTAAAAAATGTGAGCATTGCGTTGAACAAGGGTTTCCATGGTTACGGCATTACTTGTATCAAATTAACTCTGTTAAGACACTGTACTATTCATTGCACTATTTATGCTGAAAGGTCATTCATATATTGATTTGCCTTGGTGATGCCGTGAAATGATGACCTTTGTGCAAAATGAAGTTTTTTACAATTGACTCAATTGTGTTACATTATCTTCATTGTAACATAGAACGATTAAAGAATAAAAATTATATTAATTTGTTTTTATCAAATATGATAAACGATGTAGTCATATGGCATCCAATGTGTTTCTGAACAGGAGGTGGTTTTTGTTTCATTTTATGTCTCTGATTAAGGACTTAATACTTCATGTTTTTTTGCAAAATATAGCTGTACAAAACGATGAATAAATTTAAAAGAGCTGAAAATTTTAAATTATTTGAAATACGATATATTTTAGGAAGCAAAATAGTGTCGAATGTTTCTCGTCCCAATTCAAGTAAAATAAATGAGAATGATCGCGATAGAAAATATACATGATATAAGATAAAAACATGATAGAAATAAGATATATATATGATTTATAATGATGTACATTGATATATGGCGGCCATATATACGAAAATGTGCCCTTTGCAGTTGGGATCGATACCGTGCCGTGACACTCTGACGTGCTTAATTATTTCTACTATTTCTCCTTATAGAATACCCACACTCTCAAGGTGCCAAATCACAGACACTGTGAGCTAATTGGACATTAAGCTGAAGGCCAGACCTTCATTTCTTGTGCTGTCTGCGTTTATTCGAGAATCTTAGCGCATATATATGCTATATATGTTTATATATATATTTATATACATATTCCTTTTCAATATAAAGACATAAATCTTTAGAGTTGATAACAGTGTGTAGACAGACACATTTCTACGTTGCTTGACAAGAAATTGTTTGAAGCTAGCACAGTTAACCTTAATGTCGTTAAAACAGACCGTTTTAGACTGAAGCGACTTTAAGCAAACAACTACTAGTAGTTCTAGTTTGAATTTACTCCGTAATGATTGATTTCAAGATAAGACTTCTGAAAACTGTAAAGTGTTTAAAAAGGACCTATAGGTTCAAGCAAGTGTTGTGTAGTAGTTAGATTGGACAAAAAAGTAAATGTGACTGAATATACAGGATGCAATCATACATAAACTTAAGGATTTGCTTAGAAAAAAAACAATCAGAAAATAAGGGTATCGACTAGTACTCATGTTATGATTGACCCACAGCGTTAGACATTCTAGGAAAGAGTGATGTAGACCACGTGATATAGAGCACCGCTGTTGTTTACTTATTGAACAGTGACATTTTATACAAAATATTAATGTGTCAACAAGAGGAATAAGGCATTGTTTTTGTGTTTTGGTACACAGTGTTCAAACTCTACAATGTGCCATTCTTGAGATAGTCAAATGATTACATCATGATAAAACCTGTCTAGATGACACTTCCCTGTGTCACGTAAAGGACGACTTCCTTCATCGCAAGGTTATTTGATTCATCGACGAATATAGCAATGGGATTATTTTCTATTCCTGTTTTATATTTCACCTTCATGAATTAATCTTATTGATTGTCACACTCATACTATGTTGACGCTCTAACCTAGTACATGTATGGAACAATCTAGAACGCAGTAAAGGAGTGTACTGCTATTTGAGAATAGCATATGTTTTAACCAACATAAGCACATTGTGTCATAAGAAACCATCATAAAAGCTCAACGTTTTCACCATCAACTGTGGTGACTTTAACTGGAGATACCTCTCATTTCACTGATGATACTAAAATAGGATATGACGTTTTGTGACCTGTGATTTCTGAAATCTGTGATCTTTGTGTCTTAAAGTGACCTTGGGACTTACACCATAAGGTCACAATGAGCCGGGCTGTTTTCAGACACCACTCATTCTCTGTGGTCACTGAAAGGGCTTTCAAGAAACTACATCATCACCGCATGAATGCTTCTTTCCCTACCCCCAAGGTATGTGTCCAAGATTGTGTGATATAATCAATCTACACTCGCGAGTACTCGTTTGTAGATCGGGCCAAATGACAATATCCGGAATACAACAATGTCTGAATAATACGAACTGCGTGATTGTTCACAGGGATAATTTGCCTCTCTTTCTCTTATTGCCCCAAGACCCTAACATGTAAATCAATAAATGACATTAAATGCCAATAGATAAACAAGATGTGACAGAATTCGGTTCCTGTTTTTGTAGAAGCTCGAATGTTTATTTGTCTTTGTTTGTGACGTAATTAAGTGTTTGATTTGAAGAAATAATTGTTATTGTTTTTGTGAGTTTTGAAAATGTATACAAAAATACAAGTACACCCCCACACACGCACACATGCACCCAAAAAACACTCACACACTCAAATTGAATCCTGGCTAACAGTTAAACCTTTTTCAGTTTCAGTCATCCTGACCTGTATCACTATAGACGGAATTTAAAACTCTAAGAAATAACTTAAGGAATGGAGTGCAACCGGGTAATAAATATAATATGGCTACATGTAGAAGCACTGGTGCTCAAAGCACACTTGCCTCCATGGAATAATGTCATGCGGAACACTTGTCACAAATATTCACATACTGTTCATACTTGTCATATTTCCTTAACCATTGATGTTATAATAAAGTAACAGTTTGTTTGTACATAAATTTCAATCTTGAATTTTCTTTCTATTTTTTCCAGGAGCGAGAGAGGCAGGATCAGCTCAACGTCATCCTTGATCGGTACAGCACCACAGGTTTACCTCCCTTGCCGGAATTATTGGCATTTTGCAAACCAAAAGTTTACAATGAAAACATGCTGGACATGGAACCAACATGGCGGAACATTGTCACAGACCATGAGGTATGCAGTTTTAGTTCATTTTTACTTCAAATTAATTAGGTTCCGATCTTAACCTCAGTTCTATCAATCTTTTCCTATTAATCGTATCATGTATTAAGAGTTGGCTCCTCGGTGAGCATTGAACAAGGAGATTGAAGTGTACTTTACTCTCCTATGCCCTATCGTGTACGAGGGCTGAGACCTTCTTGCACAGAACACCTGTATAATTTCTTTTTTTTAATAATAAATCAACATTATGATAAAACTTTGCCATAAAGTGTATATTCCAAGAGGGATGGGAGGGAGAGAGACACAAAATAAATGTCCTGAATTCTGTATCAATAATCCATTGTATCTGAAGGGCGCCAGTGTCACATTCTGTCTGTTGAAGATTCTATCACTATGTCTAGTTGAGGTTTAATTTCATTGTTTAATATTATTCATGTATTCAGTATTCCTACAACGAGCCACACTATTCCAATTTTAGATAAACCATTTAACGACCCTGCAAGCCCCCTTCTCGCCATTTGTTTTTATTTTGTTATTTGTTTTATAAAGTGTTTGTTTGTACACTCGTCCATGTTATGCAATAATGTCCAAACATGCTGACACTGTTACCTATTTAACAAAGCACGTGGTCACAATATATTTTCTTTGTCTATCTTAATGTATCTTTGGCTTTACTGACCACACTTAGACATTGCCTCTCGGTAATCTGTTCTTGATTCATTAGTTTATTCCGAAAAAATAGGATTTTAAAGCACTGATATAAATTGCATTTATTCAAAAAAGGACCTCTCATATGGGGAAGGCCAATCTAAATCTTCCTACATAAATGTCAGTTTCCACATATGAAGGTTTGTCACTCAGTTGAGACTTCCTATGCAGTTTACATGATTAAGCTTTAATTCAGAAAGTCTGCAGCATATTTATGTTCATAATAGAAAAATTAGCAGCGATCTATAGTCATAATATATACAGATTTTGACCAAAAAATATAACAGAATCGAATGTAGTCTAAACAGTAACAGACTTTGTCTCAAACATTGATAAATTTTGGCCGAAACATCAATAAATTTGTCCCACAAATTATTAAATTTAGGCCGAAACATAAATATATTTTGGCCGGAACATGAAAAGATTTTGACCCCACTGAGTCCTTATCACCTGTGATATTATTGTATGTCTTCTACTTCTACTTGACATGTCACACTCGGTGCACCCTCGTCTTTTCTCCGTTAGCCCATTTGCATTTCTTTCCGTCCATATTTGTCACAACTTCCGGCTTTCTTCAAAGACCTTTCCTTTCTTCAAAGACCTTTTTCTTTGACGCCTGTTAGTTCTGTTAGATAATCTAAAGGGGAAAGTAGATCCCACGTAGAGGGCTAACAGTTTATTCAATCAGAAAGCGTTAGTACTTAATTCAGAGGAAAGCAATGTATACGCTTCTGCTAACGGGGAGAATTACGGTACAGGGAATCGCTATGTTCAAAGAATGGGACACCTGATGGGTCACAATAGAACCACGGGCTGCTGATTTCTAAAGGCATTTGACAGGTCCTTATATCATCACGAAGGGAACAAATAATTTATGGCCACACTTGCCGACACGTATACTGTAACGTTGCAAAAGCCAAAGATATTTTATTACCAAAATAATCTGCTTGATATCGTGTTTTTAAACTTAGGTCACTTAACCATCAACACGGAACAGAAGCAGAAATTAAAAAAAAATTGACGTCACGTTTCAGAAGTTTGAAGCAAAACATGACGTCCATGTTCTCGTAGTAAGTAGCTTGATCGCGTTATCCCCCCTTTCTCATGTGTATTTATATTGGCAAGAGCGTGACTCGTCATAAGTTTGATATATTAACGTCGTTAGAACTTAGATCAAATGATAAAATTCAAAACATAAATGGAAAAAAATAACAAAAACTGTCACATTACACATACCAGACGTATGACGTACATATAGTATGTCCCAAAACCCACTAAGAAAATCGAAAGGATTTAAGTACAAAGACTTATTTTTCTCTATTGTATGTTAACAGGGTATGTCCAAGAAACAACAAGAGAGACAGGAGGCAGTATGGGAACTCTTGCAAACAGAAGTCTCATATATCAAGCAAATACGGGTGATAATTGATGTAAGTAATTCAATTGATATCCAATGTTAAAAGTGTATTTTTCGGATGTAGTTTGAAATTTGTTGACAAACATTCCATTTTTTGTTTGTCATGTTCGTTCACTTATATCTCAACGATGTCAACATGTTTGTTGCCTGATTTTGTTAGCGAGCTGCTTTACACACTGATGTTTTTGTAACACTCTCGGTCTGTCCCTTTCACACAGAGGGCTGTCGCGTTCCGCTTTCAGAAGGTACTTGGAACTGTTAATAATATGATTCAAATGAAAAGGCGTCTTCACAGCCCAAGGAGGCAATCAAGATTTTTTATAAATTAGCTTTCCGCAGGCATAAAGCATACAACAGCCCAAGAATTTGTTAGAAGCTCCTTAATCTAATGTTGTTTTTTTTCTTATGAAGCCATAAGCCGAAATCCTGATTGTCTCGTCCCAACTCTTGAAATGTGTTATAAGACTCAAATATTTTTTTATTTCTTTTTATAATCATTCTGTAGAAATAATTATTGTTTAGTGTGATTGATGCTGCATCTTGTGTTATCGAACTTTGAGATCTGTTCAGTTATTGATTACATTGTCAGGACTATATCATGATGAGGGATATGTCTGTGATAGGCTGTATATGGAGCACACTAAATCAACACTTAATATCTACTTGTTTTTATCTTTGACAACATCTAACACACATCTAGCACACTCGTCGTTTTATGACGTAAATTGTGACACATTAATCAATAAAACTTTGTTTAGTTTTACTTGAAACAACATTTCTCTTGTATGTTTAAAAATATGATATTATAAGAAGGAACAGAGATGATTGATAGTAATATCATGAGGCAAATATAACCGATGTTAGGAGTACGAGTTATTGCCCTTGATAGTAATATTACGAGGCAAATATAACCTATGTTAGGAGTACGAGTTATTGCCCGATATAAACTGCAGTTTTATTTAAATCAGTTAACAATATAAAGCGCATGTTACACAGAGGTTTTACATCCTTTAATCAAGATCATTGTGAGATAAATAAATATTATTATTCCCTGCAAGATATTATATTATACAAAAGGGACAGGGATGATAGATAGAAAGGTTACGAGGCAAATATAACAAAATATAATCCTGGGTAGCTAAACGCTCCCTCAATGCGTCGTTTTGTTGCCGAAATACAGCGAGCCGTAAGGTCACTACATACTGCATTATTAACCGAGTTGTTGAAGCAGTGAACAATATAAATATCAACTTACGCAGAGGTTTTCTTAAAACCATTTAAAGAGAAATAAGTATTCTTCTTCACTTAATGCGTCCATGCAAGTGGCTCTGTTACTTCCATTAAAAACACTACTTGGGGGAGGGGCAATATCTTCTAGTATCAATTAATTTTGACCTTAAATTTATTAATTATATATTGTATATCTTTTTAAGCCTTGTTGTAAGCATGAAAAGTGCTATATAAACTGCAGATATTCTAGGTATTTTTAGGTTTCTTTTTGCCAAGCTTTCAGCTGGGCTATAGATGACCTTCTGACCAGGATGGGGTGGTTGATCAAGTCAATTAAATGAACAAGTATTCTGATTACAAAGTGGTAAAAACGCGAGCAATGGTTGCCTTATCTTCTTTTCAGTTGACCAGTGTAGAAACAACTTCATCAAACCGAAAACAGAAAAAGAAATATCAAAATGGTTTATATTTTGATTACACCCCGACAGTGAGATCAGACCAAGGGAATATTAAGATAATACATATAGTGTGTAAATACGTCAAGTCGTTTTTGTCAAGAGTTTTAATGCGGTTTTCTTTTCTATAAACATTTTAACAATCAGATCAGTGATCCTATCGTTACAAAGTTACACTATTGGTGTCAAAAAACTCTAATAGCTACTCCTCACACAACAAAAGACTATTATAACTTTTTATCTATTATACTTTTTCACAATTTCGATTAGGTTTTTAACCGTATTAAATGCTCTGTACAATTGTTTATTTATAATTCCGTACTCGTAGTAATGACGAATTGAGGGAGAGTCAGCGACCCGATACTCTAGTTGGTTTATATTACGCAAGACTTTTTTTCACATCATTTAGAAATGTCAAGAGTTTTAAGGCCACAAATACGTTGACAAGTGTTAAGCCTACAAAAGATAGGAGATCAATACGGATTTGTCAGATGATTATCAGTCGGACTTGAAGAAAATCTAGAATTCGTTATATTATTACTAATAAGCCAGAAGTGTGAGTGTTGTGTCAATTCCCAAGACAGCAGGATTAAGACACTGTCTTTGTCACGAGCGAGTCTGACTATTTGAGCTTCTTCCTGTATAACGTGGGGTATTCCCGATAGTTGTCAACACTTAATGTTGTATAATAACAATATCAAGCCGACAATAAAGAAAAAACCGACCTGCTGGGATAATGCTGAAAATTATAAACCTCGTGTTCATTAATAAATCTTAGTGACACTGAAGTGTATGAAAGATTATTCAAGTCTTTTCCTCTCTTTTTGAAAATTTAAGGAGAGTGATTTTAAGCTCTTTGCTTTTGATCCAGGAGAGCTGCATACATTTTCCTAAAAAAGGAAATACAATAGTTTTAAATATAGGGTCAGTTTAAAGATCTAAATACAATAGCTCATGTAGAAATACACTGTAATGACTGGAATACGTTAATGAAAAGAAATATCGCACAAAATAAAATCCTAAACATGCTAGCTTGAAATTCAAAATCAGATTCATAGGACTATTGTATTTATTGTATGCAGTAAATGACAAAAACAACACAACACCAATACAAAGATTAAGAAGAGAGCTTAATTCAATTACGACCTAAAAAGTGTGAGAAGTGAGACAGTAAATCACCTGTTGGATTTGCGTAGGGTATACTATGACCCTATTTGATATGCATTAAACTGTGGTAATAAAAGTGGACTGATTCAAATCAAAGTTGAGTGAATCATTTTACTGATGAGCTGCAATCTTATTTATGCCATCTGACCAAAAGGAAGGTAATGAAAGCAATGATGAAAGTTCATTAAAAGAAATCTTTCATAACAAGTCAAATTAAAATAAAAGGATTCCTATTATCACGTAAAACTGAGATAAAGCCTCAAATAAGATCAGGCGTCTTATTAGTCGTATACTTATAATGAGGTATAATAATAATGAGGTTGGTAATTTGCTCAAAGTTATATTATATGACTATCCAACAACTAGAACAAGTCTCAATAAAGCGTCAAAGAAGTTTCGAGTTCCAATTACTCATACTAATTGTCCACTAAGAAGACTATGCCTCCACGAACCGAATACATTATGTCCACTAAGGAGATCAGGCCTAAAACTGACATTAAATATCAAACAAATTGATCATATACCAGGGTTCACACATTATTAGATTACCGAACTCAAGTATCTTCGCTTGGAGTGATTTTTTTCTCTCGAATAATTTAAAGTCATTTTAAAATACTAGCAATTGTGATGAACTGACCCCCCTCCACCCCAACCCCCACAACAGTTTATGGAACCGGAAAATGTCCTCCCTTCGATCTTCTCCGTGACATCTGACCAAAGAAGTAAATAATTAAGGAATTATGAAAGTTTATAAACAGAAAATATAATATGGAAGGATTATAATAGTCACGGAATACTTAGTTATGGCCCCAGGATCAGGCGTCTTATAAGTATGATAATAATGAGGTTGGTATTGTAAATTGCCCCAAGGTTCTATAATATGATTGTCCAACAACTAGAACAAATCTCCATCGAGGGTCAAAGAATGGCATTTACTCACGAGGGTCAAAGAATGGCATTTACTCACGATGGTCAAAGAATGGCATTTACTCACGCAACTTGTCCATTAAGGAGATCACGCCTCATAAACGGACACAGAATAACAAACAAATAATACATCTATTATTTATGAGGTCAAGCACATGATTTTGATTATGTACTCAAGTGTGTATAGCTTGGGGTAATGAACTGACCCCCCCCCACCCCGAGCAGTTTATGGACTCCGAAAATATCATCCATTTGAAATTCCGATCTTTTTTTAAATGATAAAATGGTGAAAATGGTGAAATGCCAAAAAATAAATTGTAGATAATTATAATTTGGTATTTCGTGCATTCTTTCATATGTTTTACGTAGATGAACTTCTTTTGGTGGTTAACGTAGTTTGAAGATGAATGAGTGTCGATAGCCAGGTTGGTAAGAACGACGATCTGTTATCAAAGGACAAATGAGAAATGCTATCACTCGGCTATATATTGATACACTTAGTGATTCTTCTTTCTGGACACCATGTATCAGTTTATGGAGACATGGCCTTCTTATTGGACTAACGATGTGAGTAAATGGCACTCAATGTTATATGACGATTATTGGAGACTTGTTCTAATTGTTGGACAGTAATATAATTTGGAGACAATTGCCAAAAATAGACTCTTTATTATTGTACGGCTTTTTGGACGCATGGTCTTGTTTGAGAAAGGCAGAAAATGCACGATATTAAATTTATGAAATAACGAGAGTTGTCCGTGTGTTATTTTTGTAAAAACAAAGTTAAATCACTTCTGGAACCTTACCAAACATGAATCAGATGCAACCACCATATCTACATAATTACATCTGTTTATTTATTTATTTGTACGCAATGGGATTATAGCCACAGTTGAACTCAACCGAAATGAAACTTTAGTAATTCGTTTGTTGATAAACCCAGACGTATACAGTGTTGATACATATACATTGTTTTGCTTCATCACTGTCATTTAATTAAGATCATCATCATTATCATCATCTGTTTCTAGTATTATATGGTAATAACAATTCATGTTTCCATTGTAATTGATTGATAAAGTTTTTAGACACGCTGGATATACACCCAGTTTACACTTAGTAATATAAACTATATTGAATGGAAAACTATTTTAAAGTAAAATAATGATTTCACAATTGATGTTTTCTTATCCACAGGTCTTTCAAACATGTCTCATCAACGTGCAACAAGAACATTTTCTAACCGATGTAAGTCAGTAGTCAGTAGTCAGTAGTCAGTAGTCAGTAGTCAGTAGTCAGTAGTCAGTAGTCAGTAGTCAGTTGTATAGGCTTTACATGGCTTTACAAAACTAAACGCACAAGAACATCGATTAGTCGACTCGACTGCGACTAAAATCGTACCTTAGTCGATTAGAATATAGTCGATTGACGAGGTCTTTTTATTTTATTTTTTTTTCATATTTTCTCACATATGTTTTTGTTCCAAATATCGCCATCATACATGTTATATCAATCACGACTTAATGTCAAGTCGAAGACTGCTTTAATGTTAACTTTATGTTGAGTGTTGAGGTCATTGAACCCAACTAACGCGGGTCAAATGATAAATACAAGTAGTTTGTTCAAAGAGCACAGGATTCAGTTTTAACGAGATTGTGCACTTAAAGTCACGTTATACAAAACAATACCTATTATATATATGGTGAATCTTTAAGCGATGATAATAATGCACTTAAAAGTGCACCGAGAAGCATATTTTTGTATAGCATAAATATTGCAATAATTAAAATACTTTTGTGCAGCTTTTTACTTGGGGGCGCTTCGGCAAAACGACATTGTGCTGCGTGCAGAAATCTATGTACTCGCTACCCCCTTGCAATGTAAATATTTAAAGGTTACATTCATAGTGAAATGAATGTATTTATTGTAGGGTTTATTTTTGGCAAAATAGCAAAATAAATAATAGAAAACTGTTTAAAATTTATACGATTTAAAAGTTTTTTTGTTGTTGATGGATAAAGGTTTTTCTTTGAAAAACGAAGTTTATGATGTGGGCTACTTGTAATTATTTAATTTTTTCATTTAAATTAAAGAGTAATGTTGGTTTGAATAGATACTAGATGTACTCTATTGAAAAAAGAAGTACTATGGGCATTTTGAATTCTGCATTGATATATTTTAGCAACGTAGAATCACACATTATGTGTTACAATTTATGAACTTGGTATATTTTGAACTAGCGGCTGTTTTGGATCAACATATTTTGTTTCGTTGCTGTGATCATACTTTTGAAGGTATTTTACACGGATTTCATATGATCCGATTTGACATCATAAAGCATCTGTGTACGAAATATTATGTCTGTAGCTGTACTATTTCTTGATTTAATATACAACTGATTACGGTTACTTTTTTTAACACACGATATAATTGGTTACGTTAATCACGTCACCTCGTTTTGAATGGAGATTCATTTAAACTGACAGCCGCGTACGTCGAATCATTGTGGCAGAAAGTAAATGATATTATGATTTTTGACAGTTTTATGTCCAAATACTTTTCGTTTGAACGACATCATGTTAGATTTATCGTATACAAATATGAAATGACAATCAATTCAAGGACTTTTGAATTTAGTCTAGTAATCATTTAAGGGGTGCGACCGTATCTTATCGTTTATTTTAAAAAAAAGTGTTTATCCGCCATTTTGAATAAGGCTCGGTGGTCACCAATCAAGAATGACCGTTTTGAATGTATCACATTAATCAGTAAATAAAACGGGAAATAATCATGATTTTTTACCAATGTCAATAACTGTTGTCATAATCTACAATAGCGCACCAGAAATTAAATCGGAAATCCCTTGTCAGCAAAGTTACCCGTTCCATGCTAGACACGTAATCTTTTGAGGACAAATATCAAACAAGAAAAAAATATATATCTTTTTTGAATCCTATCAACATGTTAAAAAACGAAAATCAAAGTTCGAATATCTCGCCCCTGGTACAAAGGACAACTTTCTCAAATTTGGCTTTGAAAAAGCCAACTTGGCAACATAATTGTGATACAATGAATTAAAAAAGATAGTGAGCTGGCTACGTTCCACATTTGAACGTTTTAGCTGAGCCACGTAGGCTTTTGTAAACATAATATGTGGATTTTGTGGATTTTCCTGCCTATCTTCAGCCTTGTAATTATTTGTGAGATCTGACCAAATCTTATTGACGTAACTTAACAGTCTTAAAGCAGTGGGTCAGAGGGAAATTCCTATTTAGTATCTTGATTACAAATCTGGTCACAATTTAGAACAATCTATAAAACTTCGCTATCTAGTAAGACTCTACGTCGAGATAAGTCATCACTTCATATGTAATAAAGATTATAAACGAAATATAAACCTTATGTTCAATTCTAATACGGGATAATCGGAGATAATGAGAATTTCTAAAACATCATCATAATCTGCTTATATTCAGTTTTTCCATATGAAGTCACGCATTAGATTTTGCTGTATGCAATCACAGATCTTTGACGCGCTCTAATTAGCCAAACTGACATAATACTATATTCCAAGCTAATTAATCGTATTGTGTGCTATGTGAAACTATGGCAGGATATACATTTTCTCTAAATGCAGACTGTTAGGTGACTATTTATTTGTTTAGAAAAGTATCGCTTGCCTTATGCTCATAAATAAAACTAAAACCGATATTATTATGTGGCCTAATAGTTCGAAATAAATGTTGAATCTTAGTTTACATGATTCTAGCACGCACATCTTAAATGATTATCAGTTGTATCGGTTTAAAAATAACTGCAGTTATGAGTTATTGAGACATGAGAGTATGGCTTTTTTCTGTTACAATAGAACTGAAGTCCTCTCCATAGGCAAAAGTAAAATGTTGGAAATAGCTTTATTCGGCCTGTATTGATTGTGTATACTTGTCTGATGCCGTAGCACTATATATTATATATATCGTGCTTAAATGACATCTTTGGGTCGATAGCGCTGTAAAACATTACACAAACAAATATGAGTGATTATTTACGTGTATGACTCCTGTACAAGTCAATGTATTATAGTTTTTTTAAATTGTCAAATCAGTCCAAAATAGTAAGCTTAGTTCAAGTGTGTAGAGAGAATTAGGTCAGCTTTCGTCAGAAATTTAAGGAATAACATTAAAGGAAAAACTATTCCAAGAATAAAATTCCTGTTCAGCTTAAGAACATAACCAAACTTAAATAACAAGTCCACGTCTCACTGATGGAATTTCCATCCTTCGGGCCTTGGGGAAGTTTTGTTGCATTAAGCAATGAGCGAAATAACCCAAAGAAATTGTTAAGACGAGCGACGGTTCCTTGATGATTCATATTCGTCCCATTGGTAATCATAATCGTGGCAGATAGTTTTTTTGATTTTTTGATGGTTCGATCGGTTTAGACAGTTGTGTCTGGGTGTTTTAACTCAAGCTTCAACCTTTGGTTACTTCGATTTAAATGTATGGAAGATGATTATTTTAAGGGTGATTAAAAATGTCTTATTCAATTTGCAAGATGAAATGAAGACTATTACATAAGTACGGAAACGTGCAAATGGAATGATTTAAGAAAACCTCTGCCTTTTTTATTTTTTATTTTAGATATTTTTTGAACCACCTCGGCTGGTAGAAGTTTAGCGTACAGATGAACTAAAGGTTGAGATATGAAAAGTTTGTAGTCGTGTAGTTTTGTCAGGTGTAAAGGAATAAGGTACTGCGTTACATTATTCAGGTGTCCTCATGCGATGTTCCCGTGTGTCCTCGGTGTCACCTGCTTCGATTGAACAGTTCAGACAGATGATTGATTATACTTTTGGTTGTCGCGGAGAGAGAGAGAGAGAGAGAGAGAGAGAGAGAGA
>JAUUEB010516464.1:0-17741 GCA_032362205.1 Clione limacina | reverse complement strand
GAATACACATCATACTCATAAGGCTTCTCTCTCTCTTTCTCTCTCTTTCTCTCTCTTTCTCTCTCTTTCTCTCTCTCTCTCTTTCTCTCTCTCTCTCTTTCTCTCTTTCTCTCTTTCTCTCTCTTTCTCTCTCTTTCTCTCTTTCTCTCTCTTTCTCTCTTAATCCCCCTATTATCTTTACAATCTTTCACTTTTTCATCCCCTAAAGGTACTCCGCCTCTTTCATCCAATTTCACAACTATCAATAAATCGTAATCAACTCAAACCATAAAACCCCATCAATCGAAGCACTCACGCCGGGACCCGAGAGACTGGTGGGCGTGGTATGCTCACACCGCGTGCGTATGACAACTACTGATTGGGCTTGTGTCACATTTGTTCTTGGTCGGTCAAATTAAGAGAAAAAAAAGAAAGGTTGAAATTGAAATGATTATAAGGTCACGACTTTTATATTCAGTATCTACACATGTTTGTTTGGTGCGTGTTTGATATAAAAACGTAAAGCTCCTTCACCAGGCATCAACCAAAATGACTATGAAATAATAAGAATCCAACAAAGGCCAACTCCACAACAGTATTCAAAGCTGGTCCAAATAAAGTCCTCACATACACGTTGTCGTCAAAGTAATAAACATAAAATATAGTTAAACACTTGACCTTTGGCCCTTACATTTGAATAAAAAACGTGATTGGGTATAACACCTGATGCCTTCCTATCTTTTTGATGTCTCTTCCCCCTTAGGATATGGGCAGGTTAACTCCCCTTTTCTTCTTTACTCTCTTATCTCCCTCAATTCATATCTCTATTTTTAATCAAAACTGATTTAGTACATCACATGATGAGACAGGTCAATGTACTCACTACAATATAGGGTCACTGCTGGCAACACAAAAAGGAAAAATAAATTGAAAAGTAGGATAATCAAATATTTCTATGTATCCAAAAATTCATTGAAAGTTGAAAACATCAAACAAATGACGCACTTGGTAGAGTTTTCATACTCTTTGTGGTATAATAATATACATATGGCCAAAAGAAAAAAGTTATTTGGTTAGGGTTACCCCACCGACCCTAGAAAATTGCCCCGATCCTAGACCTTTTTTTAACATTCTCCAAAAACTCAGGAAAACACGATCTTTTTACCGATTTTGGCTATTTTACGGGAAAACACGATTTTTTTTTTTACCGATTTTGACTATTTTGACACCCTTTTTAACTTTAAAAACATATATTTTTCCGACCTACCTACCCTATTTTTGGTGGGCATGTAACCCTAACCAAACAACTTTTTTTTTGGCCTATTGACATATAACAATTTAAACTATAAACTGTGAAGATTGGTTGTTAAATTTTGATAATTTATTTGTAGCTAAAACTGTACATTTTCTTTAAATTATTGGTAGATCTTCTTTTCCACCCGTTCTACTACAAAAAAAGCCAATAGACAACTGCTTTCTTAATTGTGAAAGACTATATTATTTCATTGTGCATATGTCTCTTTAGGGGTCGTTGGCAGGTGAGTATAAATGTGGTCTAGTCTAAAATCTAACAGCTGACCAGCGAGAAGTCTTGTTATCAGCCAATGTCTCATCAGGGGAGCGATACTTTGCCCCATCAGGGGAGTGATACTTGCCCTTATGTCAAAGTCGTAAGTTTGTCAGGGTGTGTCGTCTGTGTGGAAGTCTTATCGTTTTACATTGCACAGACATTAATAAGAAACACGACACAATGTACGGTGAACAGTATAACAAAGATTTAAAACATTGAATAATTGGAAAAAGTACCATAACGCCAGACTATAACGTTCGAGTCTTGTGGAATTTGAACCCACAACCCCACGCAATACATCTACGCAATACAATTCAAAATCTGTGTGTTTATTTATTTATTTATTTATTTGTATGCAATTGGATTACAGCCACAGTTCCAACTCAATCGACCATATTATCAGATGTGTAGTAAAGCTTTTGGTGAAAATAGGTCGACGGTAAGAAAAGTTATTAGATTTTTAGTTTTTGGTGCGTATTTTACAGAGAAGATATAGAACAAAGATGCCATGAAACTAAATATGGAAACACTTGCACCTTCTTCCTGTCGCACACAATATACGAGCCTGTCTAATGAACACAAATTTCTATTGCCGTATTAAGAAAAATGTAAACAAAAGCTGAAACAAAAGTGAATTCTAATACAGGATGGTTCAAAATATGAATTTTAAAAGGGTGGTGGTGGAATATTTAGGCATAGTGGAGAGAAAGAGAGAGGTCTACAGGGTGGTTAAAAAGTCAGCCGAATTCGTATTTTATTCATTTTTGTATCCTTCCCGGGCAAGACCTGGTACTAAGCTACTAGTCTAAAATGAAATTAAGAACTAAAAACGGTTCTCAGTCTTCGAGTTTGCATGAGTTATTACAACCAAGTGATTAATATTATTAGTTCTGTGTGACACGCACCCTACGGATGAGACTAAAATTAATATGTATCCTTAAAATCGTATCTACTAAATGAAGATATATTTTGCCGTTCTCTTTTGAATCATATTTTCCTTTCAACTTTCATGCACATCCCAAAGCTATTAAGAAAAATACACATATTGCCTGTCATCCACTCGAGTCGTAAACATTACATCGTTTCAAACGAAAGTTATCTTTACGGCAGAAAATAATATTTTCAGAAAGTATCAATGTGAAGCGAGTGTGGGAGGGCTCCAGTGAGAATAATCACATTCAACGTGTGTTTCTATCGCAGATGATGATAAGAAATATAGATCAGAGAGAATTCTGTGAAATTATGTCAATAAATCGTTATAATTATGTCGTAATGTTGAAATAAAATACAACTGTTAAACACCGACCTCGTCGAGAAGATGTCGTAAATAGAGATGATGTCGTAAATCGTGTAGACTTTGAAGGAAACGAACTAAAAAGCCAGTTTTGTGAAGTCTTGAGGGACGACTATGTGAGATATGTATTTAATTCATATCTAGAAATGTTCATTGCCAGTAGAGGTAGTTAAGAAAACCTCCTGCAAAGTGAAACGCCGTTAAAACTTGAAACTCTGATAAGTTTTCTCTATGTTATAGATTATATCAGGTTGTGTCTCTTACGTTATATATTATATCAGGTTGTGTCGCACAATTTTCTCAAGTTGAACTTCTCCAGATAGTTATGAAAACATAATATTGTTTCTAAATTTTTACGCAGCTTTCCTTTCTGTTTTTTTTTAAACTTTGCAACAACTTTCTTCTCAAACCATGCAGTCCGTGCCTATTTTCTCCATCTTTTGCAAAGGCAACAACGGCAACTATATAAGTCGCCAATGTCTTAAAAACTCTTAAAAATCAGTCAAAAAAAGTTTTAAAGAAAAATCTGAATCTTTAACTTACGACTGAGATCCGTTGGATGACAAGGGCATGCAACTCTTTCAGCATATTCTCTCGAGAACCAGAAGAGCAACTCGCTGTGGGCTTCGACAGGACGCACCGTGTAAAAGTAAATGTTGGCCCCATGCTGGCATGCTACAACGTTCTGCTGTTCTTGGTTTGGTGCCACATTGAGGAAATGTTGCCAGCTTGATCGTTCTGGATCTGTGGTTTGAATCACGTGATCTAATTTGCCATCTTTGTAAACCTGGAGATAGACATCATGATTAGTATTTGCAAATCCTTCTCATAATGAAAGCATGAGGACACGAATTTGTCATGAAGTCAAACAATTGTTATAAGCAAAGTGTTGAAAATAACCAGCCATCTTTATAAATACTTTTTAAAGAAAATGTTTGGTGGTAAAGGATTTGGAAAATCGTTCCTAACACAAAAGATTCGCTGAGTATGAAATAAACCCAGATAACATTTTCAGGATGATATGTTCGTTGCTTCTTACTTCAAACAAAATAAAAAATATATTAAATATTGAAAGATTATAAATCTTATTAACATATTACTCGGCTATGTAACGAGTTTTCACTAAGAGCAAAATTAACAATAAACAGCCTAAAGATAGAAGGGAAACTTAAATTATACAGCGGCTTTTCTTTTCGTTAGGATTAACAAGATATTTCACACGATGAGCTTGTTCAAGGCGCAGCAAGATGTCTATTAAAATTCATATAGTAAGATGGTTTTATTGTGGATGCTCAGTGATGTATGGTACACTTTCCCTGAAGATATCTTTTTTTCAATTCTCATCTAAATCAACAATAGGTATCTACACACTCAGAGATCTCGTCTCCTGTAACGGAAGTAGATTTAAGTCTTTCCGAGCCTGACGAAAATGAAAATACCCGCAAGAAATGGGTCGCCACGCCACTTAGCTGTTTTAGTTCTGTATTGTTGATTTTTAAGTTGCTAAATAGAAGGCATCATGGGTTGTTTTCATTTCTTTTTTCTCAATAGTTTCACAACTTTTCCTCGCTGTGCGCGTTTCATTGTATTGGAATCTTTTCAAGCCTACGTCATACGTGGATGAAGACAATTTCACAATTTGAGCAATAAATTATGTCTTTTAAATCCCTCCGCCTTCTTTTGAAAAGTCGTATGAATCATTGTATTAACAAGGTAAGCCTGAGGTATTATTGTAAGGTTTGTAATGTCTTGAGTTTAACTAGTTTTTTTCTTCTTTATCGCTGTTTCACAAACCAGTCATAGGATTCTCCATGGCATTAAAGATCCAACAGATTTTGACACAAAACCATTAACAGGTCTGCTTAAATGATCTGACTTTTCAAAATAAACATTTTTACCACCAAATCAGTAAATTTCAAAATTAAAATCAAATTGTATACATACTTTCCAATGATATCTGGGGTGGAACTTGTCTGGAAGGCAGTCACTGCTAAAGAGTTCTCCCGTAAGAGGTCCGAATCTTGTACCTCTTGGGATGTGGTCTAGGCTCCAAACACCAACGTTCTGCAACAAAGAATCACAGCCCATGGTTAAGAAAAAAGAAACCTGATACAGAGCATGAAATAGAAGGAGAAAAATACAAAGAAATGTTTATGGCCAGTTCTAACCCACTCCTACCCCTCATCCCCCAAAAGCAAAAGGTGTAAAATGTATTTAAATTCGATATTATGTAAGTGCAATTTATTATCCGGATCAATTAACTGTACATTAATCATTAAATAATCGCCCTCTTTGTAGAGAGATTTAAAAATCACATTAAGTTATATAGACCCCTGAGAGCAATGTTGATTATTTCAGATGCAATCATTGTTTTCGCTTTACCAGCAAAATAAAGGTATATATGCAGTGACATGCAGACAGCGGAGGGCTAATAGTAGGCGTAATAGTACTACTGGAACCAGTGAAAAGAATTTGGTCAAAGACAATACATCTGTATTGTCCTCCTTCCCCTCCCCTCTTACTTAAATTTCAAGGACGAGAATCTGGCACCAGTCTCTGACCTTAGTACTCAGTCCCAGAGCGAGAACATTACTTAACAGACATTGCTTGGATCACCGCCCAGGTCTATCAATTGTCAAGCCTATCGGCGAGGTAAACATGATTTGTTTAAAAAGCCTGAGAGTGAAAAGCGACGAAAGAGTTTCAGTTCGACCTTACAAAATAATAATTTAGCCCCGAAGGCAGCTAGGATCAACAAAAGCTTTTGTGGTACGGTTACGGTCTGACCGTGTCGGAAAAGAAGCGAGGATTGGAGAGTTGTTGATGTTTTGTAACGTTTCCTCTTGGTGTCAATACAAAATTGTAAAACATATTATGACGTGTGTAGCTATCCGTATTGATTTGGAGAATCTCAACGCTGCAAAAAATGAAACTGAAATACCGGAAGTAAGGAGGTGTTACGTTTCTCCACAGTGAATGAATAGAACTCCCGCACAAAAACTTTTAAGTTCGGTTTTTGTTGGTGATTATGTACCATGCCTTGCCAGGAGTCTTAACAGACCGTTAATCAATTCATTTGCGATTCAGTTGAAGGAATATAAAGATATGTTTATAATTTTAATTTGCTAATTGGCATCGATTTCGTTTTCGTCTGTTTATATTAATTGAACGCAATACATGAAAAACGAAAAAGCAAAGTATTGCAATTAGAGGAATTCATTCTAATTATGGCGGAAATTAATGTTTAAAATTCAACAATTAGAAGCCTTTATATTATAATTTTCATTATAAAACTAATGGTATACGTTTATAATTCTAAATCATTTATATTCCATGAAAAGAGACCGTGCTAGTTGATTATACTTGAAAACGTCTTTCGAACTCTCGGCAGATTTTCAATAAAATACAAGAAATAAATGTCCATCTGATTATATTTTCACAGTAAAATTGCCATCTTGTTTTCCAACTCTGCAAAATTCAACAATTAGAAGCATCATAATATAATTTTAATTATCAAGCTAACAGTATACATTTTAATTTTAAATCATTTAGATATTCTGAACAGAGAGGTCATTCTAGTTGATTATACTTGAAAACGTCTTCCAAACACTCAGCAGATGTCCAATAAAATACAAGAAGTAAATGTCGATCTGATTATATTTTCAAAGTAAAATTGCCATCTTGTCTTCCACGTCTACATAAAGCAGATCTATCAATCCTTTAATAAATATCCACCCAGCGTAATGAGAATCACTGACACCGAGAAGAAGGTTCCTTATCCACCCTTCAAAGATGACTTAAACGTTTTGCACTAACGATGAAGCCCGCCTTTTCCTTTAGAGCCAGCCATACATTTTCATATGATTATCAAACATGAAAAGAAAAATTAAGCGATATTTTTCATTTTCCAAACCAGATTAGATTAAAGATGACCCTGGTCATCACCGAAATAGCCGACTCTTTCATTTCATCTTCCGTAAAAGCCAAACCGATACTTGGGAAGATAAGTATTTTAAAGTTCACACATCTACCATTTGCGGTTTTTCAAAAATTTACTTCTGCGCCCCCACACTAATACGCGATTATCTATGGCAAGCAAATTAAGATGGTGTTTGATGTGTGATTGAGAGGAAGTACTCAGTAATCGAAATCGCGGTTAGCGTCCTGACGTAGAAATCGTGAACTCCCTCGCTATCTCCAAATGAATGTCTTCATATTCGGCGCTTTGATTTTAGTGAGATTACCATCATCGTTTCGCTTTCATATCCGTGCGATAGGCGAAGACGTTCCGGTTAATGAAATTATCGGCCGTCACTTTTAAAGTGAAGACCGTATCACACATGCCCAGCTGCATAGGTCTTCTAAATCAGTTATCTCTATATATCTTCAAGTTACCCGGTATCTTAAGTCATTTTTCAGCCACCTAAAACTGTATGTTTTTTTTCTCCTGAAAACTAATACTTAATGCGTCTCGATCAATGTGTTCAAGTCTTGGTAATGACAACCTCCCATGTTCAGAAGGTCTATAAGTCTGAGATGTTTTGAAGTTACTCAAAGAGTCTATCAATCCGAGCCATTCCTTGTTCAGATTATTTACTCACTGCAAAATTTGCTAGATTCTGTATAAGGTTGTACGGTTATGGACAGGTTATTCAAGGACTCGTGATGTTTAACAAGAATAACCACAAAGGTTAAGAGAATGAAAAATACAAAAGATAAGTTAAAGTTGTTTTGTTGGGTATTGCGAATGGCTGACGTTTCATATACAGACAGTGTAAATATATAACACTTTCCTTGCTTTGTGTGAGCCTTGTATTATAACGGGAAAGTGATATCCTTCTTATATATATATAAATAAAACATGAACACAATCTCAAGGTTTATTATTATAGTTATTCGTATTATGTATTGCCAAAAAACAAAACAAAACATAACGATAAAAAACTAAAAAAAATCTAAATGTGGTGCAGAGAGTGAGAGAAGTGTTATATCATTTGGAAAGTGAAAGAGTAAAGACGGTGGTAACAGCTTGATGTTGTGATGAGTATTAGAAAGGCAATATACAGGATGATCCCTTTTCACACCCTTTGATGTCAGAGCTGGCTAGCCTATTCCATGTTCTCGCTGTATGGGTTTTCTTTCTTTCGATTTTTCATCACGTAGAAAATTATGTAAATAAAAGTAAGGGCGAGGATGTGTGTGTATATGAATCATAATATAATACTCACTTTTACATTAACATTACGTTTCAACCTTTTTCATCAACTAACTACTACCAAAAGTTATGTTCTAATGATTTTGATCATCGGCGGCCCAAAAAGCATACCCCTTTTGTTTGAGACAGATGGGTCAAAAAAATAAGTATTTCTTGCAAAATTGAGCGATGGGTGGGGGAACTTCTTCTTCTAGACATTGAACTAAAAAATCAATTTAATTATTAAGTCAAAATTTCGTTTAAAAAGAGAGAATATCTTAAACTCAATTGAACTGTCAAAACAGACATGTAGACGATATGCAGTTAAATCACAATGTTGATATTTAGATAATCTAAGAGAATCTTCACACGTCTTGGTTTTTGTCCAACATGAAAGAGAATTATCAGTTGTTATTAGAGTATCATGCTGTGGTTTATCGATAGTGTATGGCTGATACCTTGACCTATAATACTCATGTTTTGACAAGTTTATAATCTCAAATTTACAAGAGCAGATAAAAGAGTGATACTTAGACGGTCATCAAAGTAAAGTTTCTGCTAACACGGGCAAGGTGAGGAGTTTAGTAATTACTTTAGATTGGGCATCAATCCGGGAATTAGCTCAATGAACTACCTACCAGGTCGTCATAGGGTGGGTATCTTTTCCCCCTATCGCGGTTTTATTATCTTTACAACTCTAGGATGTGTGCGATACGTTTTTATATTTACAACGTGTTATCAAGTGTATAAAAGCGTGCGATATTTCCTTCCATTTGAATTTTTTTAAAGTGGACGCACGATTGTCAATTAAGACATCGACATCGGAAGATTAATCTTTTTGATCCCCGCTGTAGGAGGAATATTTTAACGCCAAAATTCGTGGAAAAGGTAGCCATCTGGTGCTGGTACTTCACGGCAGACACCGTGTTCTATACTCAGTTTATCGACCTTGTTGTCCAGGTTCAGGTCCTCAATATAACTTTGTCACACATTTCGTATTGTGTAGATAACATAATATTAGCAAAAGGGAAAGAAAAGATAGAAATAACAGGCGTAAATTGTATATTTGAGAAGAGCGCGAACTGACAATGCTATGAGACATTCCGTTGGTTTCTAACCAATTCAATGAACAAGACTATTCAATGAGAACATCAGGAATGTCTTTATCAGGTTAGCCTCTTTTCACTAAGCTATCTAAGTCTGTTCTACTCTGATACTTTCAACTTTCAACTATTCTGGTTGAGTGTTTACTTCTTGAGTATAAAGTGGCATTGTTTTGGCCACTTTGTTAAAGTGGAGAGTCTGGTTCTCGGTCAAATGTGGATAGTAACACTGAAATCTTATCTAAGTATTCCCGTCCATGAAGCTCTCCTAAGGAAATGTTGAAGGACTTTGAGAGCGAGGTGGAGAGCTCATGGAAGCATCAATCCAGGTCCTCACTTTCTAAATAACCTGTCTTATCTGGAATTTGGAGGAGGGCAACAGATTGACGCGTTAAAACGCATTGATGGACAACAAAACGTCTTTCTTCGAATATTTTCTATATGATAATATGATACACAAACGGTGGAATGAAACGTCAACATGACATTGTCTGCTGATAAAAGATGTTTGATTTAACAGTTTGGTGAAAAGATTATTGAAAGCAAAACTGTCGCTGGGTAACATCGCAGTTAGATTGATAAATATACAGTTGGAACACCTATGGGAGGTAATGAAACATAATGTTTTAAAGTCATGTTTTGTTATGTTTTGTTATATGAGGAGAATGAAATTTTCAAGTTCAAGTGTACACAAGACACAATTAAATTAAATGACGAGCTGCTCATCATTGTGGTTGAAAAGAGTAAAATGTATTCAATCGTTTGTAAGCAATACATTTATAAAGTCTTTTGAATACATAATAATGTCAAGGGTCAAGGATTTCAAGGTGAACTTATTAAGTAAAACAATCAGACAAAACAACAACGATAACATTGGAACGTTTTTTCAGACATTTTCGCAAGTTGGATTTTGATGAAAACTCAGACGTCTCAGAGGAGGCTTAATGGAACAGATGTCAGAAGGATTCTCTTATCAAAACGCAGAACATTCCAGAGACTGTTTCCTCTCACCTAGATGATAAGCTCCCTTTCAAATGTGACACTTTTACTATAACCGGTGAAATTGGTCATTGAGTACATGGTTGACTATTTGATGTTATATTAATTGACTAATTAAGGTGGTTTTGTCAATGGTTTCATACACTTAGTGTGAATTTTTAAAATGCAAATTGTGCCAATTATTTTTTATAACTCTCACATTCTTCTTTAGGTGATAGCGGTAGTGTAAATATATCCTGTTACTTAGAAACGTTTCCTGGTAAATGAAATTGCTTTTGCCTTAAACATTGCATTTCCCAACCACATGTTATATCAAAATAACATTGACATATTTGTGACAGAGCACCAATAACGGCTTTGCTGTCTCATGCTTTTTTGTTTAGTTTTGATGACTAAAAAGGTCGCAATATTAAAGACAACATCAATACCATGTTTCTTTAAATATAATTCTCAACAAAAGTAAACGTTTTCGTTCAATGCGTCATTTTCTAAAAATAGCAACATGATCTTATTACCCTCGTGCCCTAATCTCCAGCCTTTTTTTAGTTTAATCTAAGAAAATTTACTATTTTACTAGTATATACTCAAAGTTTACAGTCGTGTTTCCTATTTCATTTTTCTATATATTATTTATGGTTCATTATCATAGCTTCACACTGCCAATGGTATAAAATTTGTTAAACCGGTGAGATGGGCAAACACTACTTAGATTCTCGTATGTGTGTCTTTTCATAATTAACATTTAATTTACCTGAACAGAATCATTCTTTATTTGATTTGTAATCTCCTTGTGGCATTGCCTCTATCTCCAATGTTCCCTAACATCCCACGACGATGACTGTCCCTTATCATGTGTAACCACGTGACGATAACCTTAAGCTATGGCTTTCTCTTGACCTCCGATAATCGTGGACAGATGGGAGGAACAACAAACTGTCAATCACGATTGATCTCAATATCCACGCAAGGATTTAAAGTAATCGGGCTCGTCTATATCCGTGAGGTTATGACATTGCGGTGATGAAATCGCATCCAGTAATTATTTCACTAGTAAAAATAAAAGCCATCGAAATCATAATAACAGACATATATTTTTTGATAACACAAAAAGGAGTCACTCAAACAAGCGTCGCACACCCATTGAAATTCTACTCGAAACAAAGAATCTAGCAATATCTTTGCAATCGAAATGTCAGCTAGTAGTCGATAGTGACATAGTCGTCAAAGTTTGATCCTATGGAGGTGAGAGTATGACACGACCACTACCTGACCTGAGTTATCACTACTAGAAGCCTGGTATCAGTTCCTTGCACTTCTACTGAACAAACTTCATCCTCAATGGCAACCGGAAGCCAAAACTAATAATAGCATTGTGAATGGTTTTGCTTGTAATGATAACACAGCAGTATAAAACCAAACATATCATAACGGTAGTTTTGACACAAGAATATAAGTCTTGGGTTTTATTTTGTTAATGTAAAAGGCAATTACAATGCTATAAAAGATGTGAGTAATACGCTAATTAAAAACTTGACAAATATTTTGAACTATGTGGTTACTTGTTACAAGAAGACGGAAAGCGATAATCTCAAGTGTTTTGTTGACTGATTCTGCGTGTCTGAACTGCTTTACATGGTCATATTTTTTGTTAACACGTTGGGGCTTCCCTGCGCCTAAACGGCTATCGTATTATGGATAGTCTTCTTATGTTTGAAATACTAGAAAACTATTCGATTTGTCGAGATGCGTTACTATAAACTATTAGGTACGGTAAGACAAGGGAAGTAATATTTTTCGAGTATGTATCTTTAGTTAACAGGTTTCAGAATGGTAGCCATGTAGACTATTTTTTAAAGAATCGCGCACAATTAGGCGCAAATGTGTCCTTTCTTCTTGGTCTAGTATGTCCTTATCAGGCAGGTCCGGTTCAATGCTGGACACGACAATCACCAACTTCACTATCATTACTGATAGAGGATAACAAGGACCATACTTGGAATTAGATGGACAAATAAAAGGTGCCAATTGTCAACTGATGTTTGGCACCAAACTATGACATTGTCATAACATTGGATTAAAGCCTTGAAAGAACCCGTCTTCAAATTTCTCTCTTGATTTCATTTTGAAGAGAGGGAAAATAAAGGTGTCGTCAATTCACGTCCTTTACTTAGCCTTCAACCAACTCTAGAAATCAGGGGCGTGCAGTTCAATGAACCAAGAGAATAATGTATTATCAAAAAGGTTCTTAAATCGCAACGCTTTCCTTTCTTCACATATTTTAATTCATAATGAACAGAACAACACCAGGGGGTGCATAGACAACTTACATTGGATTAGAGATCATAGAAGTGTTTCACGAAGAAAAAAGCACTCGAGTCGATTGGGTTATTTATGTTCAAATCTTAGAAATAAGATATGACACTTGTATTTGTATGACATGTGTTAGCAATGTAAAGTCTATCAATAAATCTTAGCTTTACTTTATTGGCATTACATTGACTTTTTATCGTAGAACTATTATAACAGCTAGTAGCTGTTCAAAGTTGCCTCAGGCAATTCGTTTTTTTAAAAACCAATCGTTACATGTTTGCGTCGCAGTTCGATAACTGTCCCTATCATCCTTCAAACATCGATACGAACACACAACTCCAATAACTATCGCCTTTCATAGCTCTCGATTTGGACTTTGTCGCCTCCGTACACTTTATTTTCTCTCAGTCTTATCTGAAAGCTAACAGTTGTGACTTCCGTTTATTTGTGCAAGCTTTTCGCGTAAATAGCCAAGCATGGTATTGTCTGTATTTATTAGATTTTCATTGTCTCAACGAATGAGTGAGCGCGAGTCATTGTTTTTATCTGTCCATTACGTGCAGTTAGTGTTGACAACAGTTCACCAGGCTTTTAGATGACGTATGCTATGACATATGACAACTGCCACGCCTTACTGGCAATAATTCAGATAATATAGGGTTGATAACTTGAATGTAACGATAATTCAGATAATATAGGGCTGATAACTTGAATGTAACGATTTCTGTGTTCGGAACGGAAGACCATATTCTAGAAGACATTCTTTATCCAAATCTCATAGCACACGCGATGACCATGTTTAAATTTCAAACTTGAACAATATTTCTTGTAACAATAGAGTTCTGCGGGTTGTTTGGGTGACAAATAAATACCCTATCAATTTCTTAAATCTAATGTGGTGTTCAGACAAAAAATAACAATGAAATAAATATCTTTTAACAAACCGTGATGGCAGAATGAAAACTGAACATGGAACATGCACGTTATGACTTATGGCTAACACGAGTTTAATTAAATTGATGCAATGTAATCTAGACTAATGTTGTCATAGCAACGCTCTCGATATGTACTTCGAAATGAAACTCTTCTTTTTAAAAGTAGATATAAAGATCCTCAAGGCCATAAAAGGTCAATGGTATAACAATATATTACAACTTAATGGTGTACTCACGTTTGAGCATATGACCGATGGTCTAAGAGTGAGGTTCCTTGGTAGTGAGGCTTGAGCTCTATTATGACTGAGCATCTCACATGGTCTGTCATGTACGATATACACACAGAACTCTTCAAAGTCTTCATCACTAAGTTCACTAAAGTCCCAACCATTCTCTTTTATATCTGGGGAAACGAGAAAACAACAAGACGTTAATTACATGTGAGTAGTGAGTAATATATATATATATTACTAGTGAGCATAACAAGACGTTAATTACATGTGAGTAGTATATATTACTAGTGAGCATAACGTTAATTACATGTGAGTAGTATATATTACTAGTGAGCATAACAGTTTCGCTAACCCGGTTTGAGGTGTGCTTGTAAGGGTTAACACCAAACTGGGTAAAACATAACAATTTGAACAATGGATATGATTAATTTAAAAACAAAAATATTTTGTTATAATCGTATAATCGATATCTGTTTTCATCGCTGTGCGGTCTGCGTCGCATACTCCATAATATTGTGTATTAACAGTAAACGAATATCAGAGTAGTAGGAGCGATCGTGTCTATTGATATCATTTTCTTATAGTTAGAATAAATTGCTAGGGCACTGATTGACTAGTACACAATGAACAGATTGATGACGGCAACTCCAGTAAAACCCCGTTTCAGATAAAATTTATTTAAAGTAGTTATTTCAAAAAAAAATGCTACCTACTACGCATTATTGGTTCAGCATAGCGAGATACGATAGAAAATATATTTTAAAAACATGTATCGATTATAATAATACTCTGTTTTAATTTCCTCTTAGATATGGTTCAAATATTCAATTTTAGCAGCAAAGGGAGGGGGAAAAAGAAAAGAAAGTTATGCCTCAGTTAGTACTTATTAACATGCGAATTTAAATATTATTGAAATCTTACAGGCTGAAAGGAGTCGTGCTTTCATTTTGAAGTGCATTTTGAACTGTTTTTGCTGCTTGTTTTGACCACTGAAGTATTTGATCATACATCACTCATCAAACAAATTTATCATTCATCATCGAGCCTATTTATATTCCGTTATATTAAATAAGAAGGTCTATAAATGTCCTGATTGCCAAAGACAAAGCTTGTAAAAAAGCGAAAATTGTTATGTGCTTAAAGAAATATTTTATGTCAATGAAAATCCGAGGTGGCTTTCTTATCCAGTGTGTATCCAAAATTTGAAGAAATAAATTCCATGACATGAAATAATATTGATATAATTAGAACAGCAAAAGTAGCAAAAAAAGTTAATATCGACTTAGCGCTTTTGACATCGCGTCTTATACATATATATGATACATATCATATTGTGCTATGTGCTGAGAGAAGTGGAAGCTCGGTGTGGGTGTGTCTACTCCCCCGACATTTTTCTTGATTAATTTCTTGTGAAATCACACCTTGATTTATCGGATTCTCGGTATGATCGTGTACAAACAAGAACGCTCACCTGGTTACCTCTACCCGCTAAATAGTAAATATGAGTGGCGTGAGTGGGGTTTTGAATATCGTATATGTTTTATGCCCCTTATAGTTTAAAACATGTTATGTCACAATTGTTATTGTTTCCCTATGTACTGTTTATATAGTTTGTGTTTCTCCCTTCCTTGTCAATGTCATTTTCGTATCTAAATCAATATTCTATCGAACGTAAATTTCATATAACATTTTTTTATTAATCATCTCTCTTGTCATTTCTCTAATGGTTCTATTTTCATGTGTAAATTGTCGTTTTTTATTTGTTTTACCCACACACAAGAGACGTTTTGAATTTGTTTATTTCTACTTATGTTTCGATATGTAAGTTCAATAAGATACAATAATGACTATAATGACAGTGAGTAACAACAAATAAATTAGATATCCCCTTAACCCTTTATATCTCTTTTCAAACTCAATGCCATGATAATTTTGTTTTTTAATTTTTTTCCGAAACATTATAATTTGTAATCTTAAATCCGTGCTATTGTTGCATAATGTATTAGCCTTAAGCTAAATATTCCAGTGAGTTATAAATAATAAATAAACGAAGAAAGTATTGATATAGTGAAATAGAAGGATTACTATTGGGAAAGTAATTAGGGGGACAGTTTATTATAGCAAATAAGTTCGATGATCACCCTGATTAATTAAATGATAATCTAAAGAAAATAAAGTCATAGTCATTTAAATTTGAACGGCAATAATCACCAAAATATAAAATGCCTAAAAATAAAAATGAAATCATAAAACCTTAAAAAGACAATTTAACAATTTCACAGAGAAAGAAAGTTCCCAATATATATTAAACAAAAACAATCAACCTGAAAAAGAATGGTCACTAAAATAAAACACCACAGTCACTCTAAGAAAACAAGGGTCATTTTCATGAGAGAAAAAAGAAAATATAACAGTAACTTAAAGAAAAATGTAACAGTCACTGACTCAAAAACATGTTACAGTCACACACGGAAGAAAAGAAAAAAAATATAACCATCATACTATCAAACATTATACTCACGAGCAGGTAAAGATTGCGCAAAGGGGCGGACTATCCCAGTACATAACTGTCTTTGACGAATTATATCTGATGACTTCATTTTCACTATTTTCATACACTTTTTAATATCATACAACATGACATCACATTGTTTTGTCGTTTGTATATCCCACATGAACGTGCGATCAGAGAACGTCAAATTCTAATACAATTTTAACTTCAGAGTCACAATATAACAAAGCGAAACTTCGGTACCAGCTACACTAAATCTGAGAAGAAATTGCTAATAATTTAATAATTTTGTATAATCTAGTCATAAAGAAAAGCAGAACGACCATCGTAGCCAAATACACCAAAGACGTGTATATATGACCTAGGTACCTATTACATAATTAACCGATTCTGTCCATATTGTGTCTATAAACCATAAACTTGTCACATAATGACACTCTCTGTGTCTTTTGTGTAGGAATTCTTTAATCGTGTTTACTTTTGATTAGACAATTCACATAATTTGCATATATACACATTGCAGTGTATAGTTCTTACTTAGTTAAAGTATTGGTTATTACTGAGTGATTCATTATATGTCTCACTTTGTCAGTAAATATTTTCTTCTGCTTTCTTCAATTGCGATTGTTTCCCTTTTTCTTTTATCAGTAAAGATATTTCACAGTGATTTTATCATTATTGTTCCTGTTTCCAACTACAAAAAGAATATCATAATACTTAAATTACAAACGGAGGCTTATTTCTGTAACTCTATTAAGGTTTTATATTATTTCAAACACAAAATATTCTCATATTCTTGACTGGAGTGATTTTACCATACAGAGTCTAAAGAAAGAAAAGATACGGAGCAATTTAATACTAATTTCAACTTTTTGTTTCGTTCATACATTTTCTAAATTCGCTCTTATATTGGAAGTAAATTTCAGACAAGAAAAAATATCTCGAAACAGATAGAAGTACTAAGTGTAAGAACTTTTTACATTTGGTAACCGAGAGAAGACTAAGTTGAGTTACTTTAACATTTATTCGTACTGGTAAACAAAATGCAGACGTTATTCGAAATCACACTTTTGCAATCATGTCTTCTATCTATGCTCGTGTAGAGTGCTCACACCAAGGTGTCTTTCAGTAATGTAAGTCCATAGAAAATGAAAGAAATAGTTGTGAATATCACAAGGTGTTGTCGCCCCCATCGTTTAAGTGTTCTCTGGTCAGACTGTTCGATGGCCTGTCACAGCCAATCGAATGCGATTGTAGCCGGGCGAAAACAAAGCGAGAACCAATCGAAGAAATCACTCGCTGCTAGAGCCACGCCTCTCTTCTTCTTACTTCCTCATGATAATGTCAGTGAACCATTATCTTCTACAGAAGCGACAGTTATTTTTATATCTCTTGCATCGTATCAATCCTGCTGACCTGACTTACAACAATTAGTATTCACCATTCACCATATAAAAACGATAGAAAATAAAAGGAAAATAAATTTATAGGCTGAAAATGAAAGAGTGAGAGATACAGAGAGAGGGAGATACACACACAGAGAGAGAGAGAGAGAGAGAGAGAGAGAGAGAGAGAGAGAGAGAGAGAGAGAGAGAGAGAGAGAGAGAGAGAG